>JAOTQJ010158140.1:0-27157 GCA_025642045.1 Solanum sejunctum | reverse complement strand
CGATGTGAGAAGGAGAGACCTTGAATTCAAAGTAGGTAATTGAGTTTACTTGAAGGTTTCTCCAATGAAAGGTGTAGTCTGCTTGATGTGCTATACAGTACATTTAGTGCTTGAAACATGGGAATTTGTGAGTTTTTAAAGCACCTTTTTAGTGTTTTGATTTATTTTTATGTTAATCTTGTAGAAAAGTTAGGTTGGCATGCTTTTCAAGAAAAGTTGTAGATTTTGGTGAAGTATAGACGTTACGAGCTAACCTACGAGTTGTAGCTCAACCTGTGAGTCATAGGGTGGTGTTATACTAGGAATCAAAGACCAAAAATAAGAATTCTACCAAGTGACGGTCATCCCTACGAGCCCATCCTACGAGTCATAATACACACAAAGACTCGTATAGGTGGACTCGTAGCAAGAATCAGAGGGCCGAAATGTTCGACCAAAAACTGAGAACAAGACTATGAGAATAACATATGAGTCATAGCTCAAGTAATGACACGTACCTATAGGGCATAGCAGTTTAGTTCAAAATGCAAAGAACCTGATACGAGACCCCAACTACGACTTTTATGCCAACCTATGAGTGGTAACTGCGATATTTATCAGATGCTAGCTATCTTTTTTGTATAATTCATAGGGTTATTTTGTAAAAACTATAAATAGTTTAAGTTAGGTTTTTTGAGGGAGTGGCAAACAATAGACAATTTTCCATTACATTTTGAACCTTTTCTTAGGTTTTTTAGAGTAGATTATTGTTCTATTTTGGGAAACCCATTTTGGGGATTGCAAATCTTTCCTTGTACTCATTATTGATCAATCAAGCTTATGGATTTACAACTTATGGTGCCAGTTTCCTTAATTGTTATTGGTTAAACTCTCAACTATGTCAATTATTTGCATATTTGTGTGTATATCTTAGCCATGAGTAGCTAAGCACCCATAACTTGGAGTTGTGGAAACCATGGGTAGTTGACTTGAGATGACCTTGGTTTTTTGCATGGCTATGATTGGGGCTTTGCATCTACTGTCTATTTTCCTTCATGATTAATGTTGTTTGGTGGTGGTCAACACCAAACCCTGCCTACTATCGTAATCCCGATCAAGGTAGTGACAAATAGGACAAGGAAAGTAGATGACAGGATTTGGTTGATGTCTTCCTGTCTAATCGACCAAGCCTGACCAAGGGAAGGTTGACTGGTACAATAGGTAACGGTTAGTTAGCACGCCATGGTAGCCGACCAAGAGCCATGGTGAAATTTGACCTTTACCTTTATAAGAGGGCTGGAAGAACCTAAGTTACCATCCTGCATGCGATTCACTAATCATAGTTATACGATCTAGGGTAATTCAGTCAATGAACCATAGGAAACATAATTCCCAAGTTGTCCCTAAAATTGAGTGTTTTCCTGCATTTTAATTAGTGCTTATTTTATGTTGTTTTTGAATCACAAAAAAAACCCTATGTAGAGATTGTAGTCATAGATACTAGAAATAATTAGTAGTGAAATCTTGTAGTCAAGCCCTGTATTCCCTGTAGAGTCGACCCTAACCTTGGCTAGGTTAATTACTAATAGAGACCGCTTTCTTATTGGAGCATGACCATCACATCAAAAATTATGGCGCCGTTGTCGGGGAATATGACTAGGTTTTGATTTGATTTCACTATAAATTAATTCTAATATTAATTTTTAGAGTCTTTTGTACTTTACTTTTTTTTTGTTTTTGTTGTTTGATTTCTTTTGCATGGTGTATTAGGTTGTATTTCAACATAAGGAGCCAAGGCAATCTCTTAGCTCTACTAAATTTGGAGGTCTATCAACTACTAAGAAGGATGCCTTGAGTGAATGAGGATATAGAGGTTGAGGAGGATATGATGTGAATACTGAAGACTTAAGAAGAGAGGAGAATCCACCACCAAGGGTTAACCGGTCACAGCTTAGAGATTTCAATTCAAATGTTTACGGTTGGAATCAGTACCGATTGAACCCTATACAATGGATGTTACCAATTCTATAGTACTACCCCCTCTACCAGCAGATGCTAAGTTTGCAATATCAATTGGATTGCTCCAGATGCTCCAAAATCATGTCCTGTTCACAGGGCTACCATCAGAGGATCCCCACCGTCATCTCTGAAATGCCATCTTCATCTGCAAAAGTGTCATGGGGACAGAAAATATTTCTATTAACGCTATTGGATTGAGGATGTTTCCGTTGTCACTGACTGGCAATGCAGCTGTATAGTTTCCTGAGCTACCTCTAGGTAATATCATGAGTTGGGCTAAGCTGCAGAGGATGTTCTTAGAAAGATATTTCCCAAGGTCAAAGAAGCTGAAGCTAAGGACCAAATTAACAACTTTGAACAATTGCCTATAGACTGTCTTAGCACTACATGCGAGAGATTCACCAAATACTTGAGGATGGTCCCTGATCATAAAATTGTTGATGATGCTTTGGTCAAGATCTTCTATAGAGCACTTGATGATAATAGCAAAGCTTGGGCCAACACTGTCATGAGAGGTGTTTTTCTTGATCAACCATTTGAGCTAGTGGCCGAAAGAATAGAACAAGTGGTGAAGACCAATAGAGTATGGGGTCAGAGTGAGCATGGTAATACAAATATTTGTCTGGTTACCACAAATAGTGAGCAGGCTAAAGTGAATGAAGAGATTACGGAGCAACTTGCTCAACTCCGTACGAGCATGGATTTGGTTTTAAAGCAAAACCTAGCTATGTGAAGGCAATGGCTCATCAACCCCCAATTACTCCTATGTATGATGATCAGTTGTTTGATGAGGATGCTTGTTATGTGAGCAACCAAGTGGCAGGTTTGCAGAATAACCCCTAAGGGTCCAATTCGGACTATTGGAGGCAACGTTCTGTGAATCAAGGTAGGAACTTCAACCGTGATGGGATGTATAGAGACATCCTAGGTAGATACTATGAGAGAAAGAGAGTTTCATACATAGAATGGGGAAGAAGAGAGGGTTACAGGAATGGTCCTTATGTGCCACCACATAATCATGATGTCGGATCGATCAATTCTTGGGTTGAAACATGTTTGAAAATTTTTTAAAATGAGCTGACCACTAAGACGAGACTCTAAAGGGAATGAAAGCAGATATTTCAAGTATTAACCAAAAAATAGTCTTACTCGGTGGAAATCAAGCAACTTGAACAACAATTTGGGCAAGTGTCTTCACAACTGAACCAACACGAAATAGGCACCCTACCAAGCAATACGGTTCAAAATTCTAAAAATGAAGGGCATTTCATGGCAGTGATGACTCGGAATGGCAAGAACACAATGGATCCCTCTATCCTGATTATTGTGGATGAAGTCGATGAGAAGGGTCTTGGTGATGATATTGAGGTTGGGGGAGAAGATCTAAAGGTTGGCAGGATGCAATAAGAAGAAGTAAGGAGCATGAGAAATCGCAACCAATTCTCAAACCTCCTCCCTCTTTACTTCAAAGGCTTAAGAAAAAGGAAGAGAAGGGTAAATTCAACATTTCCACTCAATATTGAAGCAACACTCCATCAACATTCCCCTTCTAAAAGCTTTGGAGAAAATGATGGGTATGCCAAATATATGAAGGATTTGGTCACAAAGAAGCACACTTTGAGCTAAGAGTTCTCGCAAGAACTCCAAAATGTAGTATGATTATGACCAAATGCCTTGTGCAAAAGTGAGAAGACCCCAGTGCATTCACCATCCCTTCTACCATTGGTGATGTCGAGTTTGCAAGAGCATTATGTGGCTTACGAGTGAGTCTTAGTCTAATATCTCTTGTGGTATTCAAAAGCTTGGCCTTGGTACTCCTACCCCGACAAGAATGAGGTTGCTTAAGGTAGATCAAACATTAAGAAGCCAAAAGGAATCCTTTTAGATTTTCTTGTTAAAGTTCATAAGTTTTTTTTTCTTGCAGATTTTGAGATCCTCGACTCTAAAGTTGATTTTGAGGTGCCCATCATTTTGGGGAGACCATTTCTGGCCACTAGGAGAGCACTAGTGAATATGAATTCAAGTCAGCTGTGGTTCAAGATTAATGATGCATAAGTTGTGTTCGATATTCGCCAATCCATGAAACACCCAGATGAATGCAAGAGTGAGGTGTGGACACTCAATGATAGTTGACAAAGAAAGATGACAAAGTCAGGCCACGATGTTAAACAAGGCACCTTTTGGAAGGCAACCCAAGCATTTTGTTAATTATTTATTTGTTTGAGACTTAGAGTAGTAGTAGTTGTTCGATCTAAATTAAGAGACAATGATGCAATTGTAATAATTTTGAGGATTTCTGTGCTTTGAGACTTGGTTTGCAGGTAAGAATTGGAAAAATTGAAGATCTGAAAAAAGAAATTGGACTTGGAGAAGCTCTTACAAGTAGGCCTATGAGTCATAGCCTTCACTACGACTCGTAGTCATGCCTTATAGGGGGAAACAATAAGTATCTGGAGTTGGTACATACACTACGAGCTAACCTTACTACTCGTAAGATCCCCTACGAGTCGTAAGTAGGGTTCGTAGTGCCCAGGTATGATTCCTAAATTTTTACCAAGTGTTATGGTACGAGAATGGGACCTATGAGTCATAGGATGACTTATGACTCATAGTTAGTTGGGGTGTCATAGCTCAGATCTGCAGTTTATTAAAATCTGACCTAGTTTGCTTATAAAAGGGGTCAAAATTATTTTTGACCCCCAAATTTAATTCTTAAACCCTAAGAGGTGACGAAAAACTCTCCCCCATCACCAACGTCATTTTTTTGACCAAATTCCCGACTACCAATGTTATTTTCCGGCAAGGGTATAAATGTTTAGTGTTCCAATTCGAATTTCACTCCCTTTTGCTTTGGTTTAGTTCTCAATCTGATTGGTACGCTCTTTGATCTAATTTTTGAATCTTTGATGATGAGCATTGTTCCCTATGTGAGTATATGTCTAGTTTGATCATGTTTAAGTATGCCATACATTGATTATTACACTAGAATTGTAATCTTCGGTTTCCAGGCTTTTAAAGAGTTGAGTTGTGGATTGAACCTTGTTTAAATTCTTGAGTGGGTGATTGTGAGTACGAAATATGTGACTTTTGGTATGTGATGTGTAATTCTTGCTCACCTATGGTCTGAATGGTTGTCAAAATTGAATTTTCGATAGCGTAGGGGTGTGATACCTATGCTTTACCATTTGGGATTGGATTGAATTGCTATGTGTGGAAATTGCATCCCTTGGAGTATTTTGTAGTTGTCAAGTGTTAGTTTGCAAAGTACTATATGGTTGGTGTGTTTGATGAAATGTAGAATTAGTTTCTACTCTTAGGGATAATGGTCGTTTTAAATTGCCAATGCTAGTACGGAATTGATTGTGTGTCATTTAGTCATCCTCTGCTCTTATTTGCATGATTAAGTTGAATTTTATGTTGAATTTATGCTTGGTATGGGAAATGGTTAGGTATTGCAGGTGACTTTTGTGCTCAGCTATGAGGCACTCCTACGACTCATACGAGTCATAGTGGCCCGTCATAGTAAGCATCAGTCACTTGTAATCCCTTATATTTCTCATACTAGACCCACGTACTATTCATAGTACTTGGTACGACTCATAGGGAAGGTCTCGTAAACTTTTCTAAGTTTTGAAAATGTTTTTGAAATAGTTACAAGCTTAGACAAAGACTCGTAGGTCAACTAACGAGTCATAACTACTTCTCCTATATGTGATCAGAAAGCATTTTTAAAGGCACAACTAGTTCTACGAGGGTAGTATATAATTTAGGTTATCCTACGAGTTGTAACAGCACTCGTACCTGCACATCTGTAGTTGCATCAGTGCATGTTAATCTTTATTTGTTTTTGTTTCTTATTCATTGCTTTGTATTTCAGTGAAGCAAACATCTAGGATTTACATGTTGCTTTGTGGGTTATTTGTAGATAAATTGCCTCCAAAAGACAAACAGGCTATTTAAGCTCTCTAACGGAGGTTGCAGGATAAATACTTCGATACCGAGCAATCTGAGGGCTCTGTGGAAGTCCACAGAGTCAGGTTAGACCGAAGGCCAGTAGACCTCAGACTCAGGCACTTGCAGCTTAGAAACCTATGAAAGTGAGTAGTTCCTCCAAGTCTAAAGAGGAGGAACAACAGGGCAACGAGGATGGGTCAGACACATCTTGCCACAGATGACCTCCTCATACTTGGGTACAGAGTCAGAATCAGAGAGCACTTCTCAGCAAAAAGAGGTCCAGTCCCAACTCCCAGCCGACCACAAATGGTGCATTCCTGGGATGAAAGAAATATATGACCAAGGGTTAGAGCCAAAGGGGAAAAGCAAGCCAGTTTGCCAATTTCATGAGGAGTCCGGCTGAATGCCTCAGGCTCAGATAGAATGCCCAGATTGGATACTGGGTTGGATGAGCACAGGATATGATAGACCACATAGCGGTTGGGCAATTATGCCCCTTACGTAGTCTGTGAGTTCTATGCAGCGTACCTTGATACACTCCGTTGGGGTTTGCGAAAGAATAAAAGACTAATTGATCAGCCAAGACTATGGTTGATGACAGTGCGGGGGAGGAGAGTTGATATCTCAAAGGAGATGATCAAACGAGTGTAGTTTGGGACTACTTTAAAACCCTTCAATCCACCGCAGAGTATGATAACCATATTGAAAAGATGAGGATCGCTTTGATTGGGAAGGATATCAGGGCTAGGATAGAGCTTCTACAATGGATCACTAGCCAAATTTGTGAGGAGGGTGTTGAGTCGACATAGGTCACCAACCACACAGATCCTATAGTAAAATCCCACCTCTCACTTTAGGCCAAGTTTTGGTGGTACATTATCCGTTAGCTTATTAGGCCAACTTTTATGGATAATATGATCACCCTCGAGAGAGTTGTATTATTGGCTAGCCTTTTAGCTAGGTATGCTATATATTGGGCCCGGATCATTTCAGAGCAGATTCATGAGGCTGCATCTCGGACGAGCATCTCACTACTATTTCCAATTTTGATTCATCAACTATACAGTACGACAGGTGTTCCTATTAACCCTCATTGAGACCCTCGTGTAGAGAGGCCATACGCACTATGGATCCTAGACTGATAAAGATTAATGAGAACCTGATGGCCTTACCTTGAGCTATCCCACCTCTTATCCTAAATCCATTTTTGGTCGAGTCTCAAGTTCCAGGTTCACCTTCAGCTCCTACGGCACTACTTCGGCTACTACAGAGCCCACACCGGCAGCCAAGATTGAGGTTACACCATCCACCAGCACTCCAGCAACAGCAACAGCTACATTTCAAGTTGACCCTCTTTTCTCTATTGTTGCTTTTCATGCTTTATCGCACAGGGTGGCTGTAGCGGAGGGCAGGCTGTGAGAGTTATCAGCATGAGTCTGGTCATTGATTGATTAGACTATTTGGAACACCAAGGAGAGGATGACAGCATTTGCCTAAGATTTAGATACTAATAGAGTCCGAGCAGTTGATGCATGGGTCGATGCATTTGAGGCTACAGTCTAGAAGAGTAAGCTTGAGACACGAGTGCGGTGACTGATGAGTTGGCTAGGTTCAAGGCCAACTTGTTGTAGTTTTTGGTAGCACCTATTCTAGCCTTAGAGGTAGCATCGGTAGGTGATAAGGCATTTGATTAGCTCACCGACTGTCCATACACCCTCGGGAAGAGGCTCCTTAAGCATGCTGATCTAGAGCTAAGCCCAAAGAGGCTGAGACTTGAGGAGGAGGAGCCCATACCTGAGGAGATGGTACAAGATTCGCTTTTGTTGGCAAATATTTAGAGAGAGAGCACAGCACACCGTACCTTGAGAGGGTACTTCAGCAGAGGAGGAGAGGCAGACTCAAGACCCCACAGACCAGCCAAAGGTTGGTGCAGAGCACCATGATGTTTGACCACTTTTTACCCTAATTCTTACTTGTTTTTATGGGTACTCTATCCTTTTGTTAGACAATACTATTTTTATTTTGGTTTTTGTGGATGTTCTTGTTGGATAATATTCTTATTTTGATTTTGGATGTTAGTTTTGTTAACTATTAGTTTTGAATATATATATATATCTATGTTATGTTTTCATATGTTCATCTTTTCTTTATGTTTTTACTTTGAGGACAAAGTATCATCTTTTGGTGGGGTGGTAGACGTTATGGATTAAGGTGAAGTCAGAGTAGTGTCAAGTCCATAACTTCCCCTATTTTTGATTCCAAGGCTTTCTTGTTGTATTTCTTTTTCCTTGTGGATGTTTAATTTTCTGTTGAACCGGCATGTTTTAGGAAGTATAGATAATTTGTAAATGCATAGTAATGTTATCTTTTGGCATATATATAGTTATTAGATTTTCTTTAAACTTTTGATGTAAAATTGGGTACCCTCAAAATTTTTGAGGTTGTGAGTATTGATGTATTCATACATTTTTGAGTATCTGGCAATGTTTGTTCTGATATTGTGAATGTAAGCTGAGACTAAAAGCATGACCTGTGAGTCTATACTTGATTGTGGATGCAATTATCATGTGAGCTGTGCGCCTATTTTGCTACATTCATGCATCTTGTATAGACCCAGAACTTGCCTTGTTACTCTACAGTTGGTTTGGTGATGTAGTGGATATGGAAGGGACCTTAGGCCTCTGTTCCTTGAGTGAAACCATGTTCAGCCTAAATGACACACCAAATGAGTAAGTGAATCCCTTGTTCCAAACTTTTGAGCTTACAATGTACTCATTCTTTCTTGATACCTTGCTAGCTTAACCTTTTTGGATGAAATGCCTTGATATTGGCCCTGGTCTATCCTTAAACATGTGAACCTTGATTGAGGCCAAAGGCCTAAGTTGATGGTGGCTGTAGTTAGTGACCCTAGTTTAAGGCATAGATATTATGTACTTCACCTGAGCCTAAAAGCCTATGTTGAGGGTGGCCCTTATTGTGGCAAAAAATAATAATAAGGTGGTTAGTTAGGAAACCAAGAAAGAAATGAAAAAGCATGAATCGAGTGAAGAAAAAGAAAAGAAAAGTGCCTTAAGTTGAAGAAAAAGTAGAAACAATGAGTTTAAAATCAAGTCTCAACTGAAAAGGAGAAACAAAGCACTCGAGAAAAGTTCAAAAGAGCAGAATAAGGGTGGATTGGGTTAAAAAAGGGTGGATTATGAAAGCAAAAAGTGTTGGTGAACATGATTTAAGGATAGCTTTACTCATTATTTGCCCAAAGTACCTCACCAAAGCACCCTAACCCGACGTTACAAGCCTATAAGTCCTAAATTGATCCACCGCCACTTTATCACCAAGACAGAAGATGAGCATAGAGGCAAGCCTATAGTATTATTTAGTATGCATTGAATTTCAGTTATGAGAGTGAGAATGCTTCCTCAGTCCCTGAATTCTAAAATGCTTTTTGAGTGATTATAAGGGATTTCTTTCTAGTGAGGGCATTTTCACTACTTGAGTAGCATATGACTATGCCAGTGATTGTGGACGATTGGTGATCCTTAGCTTATCATAGTTCGATTGCTAGGTATCTCATTATGTTCATGTTTGCTAAATAATTCCACAATCCTATTTTGGAAATGGTAGCTGGATGCCTGAGTCAGAGAAGTGGTATATATATACCATTAGTTTATTTGCTATGTATTTCTCTTTGTATATGTAGATTGAGTCGTCGCTTGAGGACAAGCAACAACTCGAAATTGAGGGTGTTGATGTGCTATCAAAATACAACATATTTGGTGCATGAAACAAGGGATTTTGTGAGTTCTTAAAGCGACTTTTAGTGTTTTGATATGCTTTTATGTTAATCTTGCAAACAAGTTCAGTTGGCATGATTGTCAAGAAAAGTTGCAGATTTTGCCGAAGTACAGGCCTTACAAGCCTACCTATGAGTCATAGCTCGAGCTACAAGTCGTAAGGTGGTGTCATAGCAGGAATCAGAGACTAAAACTTAGAAAACTATGAAGTGATGTTCATCCTAATGATCTCAGCCTACGAGTCATAATACACACTATGACTCGTATAAGTGAACTCGTAGCAAGAATCAAAGGGCCAAAATATTGGACCAAAAACTAAAGATAAAGACTACGAGACCAACATACTAGTCGTAGCTCAAGTAACAACTCATACCTATGGGTTGTACCAGTTCAATTCAAGATGTCAAGAACCTGATATGAGACCTTGACTATGACTCATAGGCAAACCTACGAGTCATAACTGTAACATTTATCGGATGCTAGTTGTCCTTTTTGTATAATTCCTAGGGTTGTTTTATAAATACTATAAATAGATTGAGTTAGGTTTTTGAAGGAGTGGCTAACAGTAGACAATTCTCCATAAAATTTTGAAGCTTTTCTTAGGTTTTTTAAAGTAGATTATTTTTCTCTTTTGGAAAACCCATTCTGGGGATTGCAAATCTTGCCTTGTACTCATTATTGATCAATCAAGCTTGTGGGTTTGCAACTTATGCTACCTATTTCCTTCATTGTTATTGGTGAAACTTTCAACTATGTTTATTATTTGCATATTTGTGTGTTTTATATTAGACATGAGTAGCTAAGCACCTACAATTTGGGGTTGTGGGAACCATGGGTAGTTGACTTGAGATGACCTAGGTTTTGTGAATGTCTATGATTGGGGCCTTGCATCTATTATGTATTTCCATTCATGATTAGTGTCGTTTGGTAGTGACCAACACCAAACACCACCTACTATCATGATCCCAACAAAGGTAGTGACGAATAGGAAAAGGGAAGTAGATGACAGGATTCAATTGATGTCTTCCCATCTAATCGACCGAATCTAACCAAGGGGAGGTTGACTGGGACAATAGGTAATGGTTAGCTAGCATGCCATGTTAGCCTATGAAGCGCCATAGTGAAAGTCAACCTTCACATTCATAAAAGGAATGGATAAACCTAAGTTACCATCCTACATGCAATTAACTAATCGTAGTTATATTATCTAGGGTAATTCAGTCAACGAACCATGGGGAACACAATTCCCAAGTTATCCCCAAAATTGAGTGTTTTTATGCATTTTAATTAGTGTTTATTTTATGTTGTTTTTGAATCCCAAACCCTACCCCCTATTAGAGATTTGTAGTCAAAGATACTAGAAATTATTATTGGTGTAATCTTGTAGTCAAGCCCTGTATTCCTTGTAGATTCGACCATTACCTTATTTAGGTTAATTACTAATAGCAATCGCTTTCTTATTGGAGCGTGACCATCACATCACCATTTTGGCACAAGAGGGGAAGTTGAGTCCAAGGTATGTTGGTTCTTATGAGGTGATAAAAAGGGCCAGTAGGGCAGACAATGAATTGAAGTTGCCTAGTAAAATGAATTTGGTTCACCTGTACTCTATGTTTCTATGTTGAGGAAATGTGTTGGTGACCCAAATGCTATTGTGCCTCTTGAATTCATGGGTTTTGTTGAGGATAACTTGAATTATGAGGAGGTTCCAGTTCATATCCTAGATAGGCAAGTGCAGAGATTGAGGAATAAGAGGTGGCATCCATTAAGGTCCTTTGGAGGAACTAAGAATTCGAAAGTGCTACTAGGGAGGCTGAAGCAGACATGTAAAAGCAGTATCCTTTTCTTTCTCACTCCACTCAAGCCTAAGGTAATAATTCTACATCCCCTTTGTGATTCAAGTCTTATGTTTTAGTTCATCTGTCATCCACAAGCATTCATGTTTAAGTTGGCAAGTTATGATGATTTTACACTTACGTTGAGATTTTAAAAATAATGTTTTAAATGTAATATTGCATTTTAGTTGGGGCTGGTTGCTTATGATCATTCTTGTCTTGTACGTCTCTTTTACATTCGGGAATGAATGTTTCCAGGGGAGATATTGAAATCACCCCAAAAAAGTGCCGAAAACATGTCTAGAAATGCCTGGGATTTTAAATTCTATATATCTCAAAATTGGTTCATTATTTTGAAAATTCAACTTTGGATTCTTCTTCACGGGGTCCAAATTAGGGGGCAAAGTGTCTAACCTTGATTTTAGAGCGATTAAATTGACTTATGAAATGTCACTAGGTGCAATTTCTAGAGAGGAAATCGCGTCCCTTCTGCGATGTGGAGATGTGCTTTCGGCACACTGTTTTTCCTTGCCTTGGTCCAAGACTTTAAGTCTTGGAACTAAAAGTTCTCATACGTGTTTTTACCTATACTTAGCCTTATTCACCGCCATATCATTCTAAATATTTCACAATACTCACTCAAACACTTAGTCACATTTTCTCTCCCCAAACTCAAGTCCCAAACCCTTCTCCCAAGCTAAGGTTCTCCTTCAAGGTTCTTCTTTAAGCTTCAAGTCTTCAACCTCAATCTTCACCAAGTTCATCTCCAAGCTAAGATATGTAATGTTTAACAATTGGGTTCCCTCGCCCATAGTGCCTAATCCTCCTTTTCACTAATATTGCATGATTTAAAGTTGATTTTACATGTGGGTCTTATATATTGAGAAATTTACTACACAGTGATTTTAGTTCATGAAAGTATGGTTGTTTTTGCATGTTTTGAGCTCTAAAACTTAGATCTAATGTTGGACTAGGTAGGGGTTTTGGTGCGAATGTCTTCGAGGTGTTGCAAGGTGTGTATTGATGGTCTTATAATAGATTTTCTTGCATGATTTCATCTCTAATTTGCATGGTCTTTTACCCCCATTACACGCAACCCATGTGTTTGATAAAATGTCCGGCTAGGGTTTCTTGTGAAATTGAAGGTCCAAAGCATGAGATATGATATGATTGATGTTATAATGATGAAATGAGCTTATTTATATGATGCATTTATATAAAGTATTGCATTAGACCATGCCCAATTCGGGGGACTAAGAATTCGGACAACCAAGGTGAGGGTTTGTACTCATCAACAGAGGTGGGGGTTTCTACTCATCAACTGAGGTGGGTCTTTGTACTCGAAAAACCATGTGAGGGGTTTGTACTTCACTACCAGGGTGATAAGGTGTGGTTATGACCAACCATATGAGGGGTTTGAACCACACCACCAGGGTGATGGGGTGAGATCATCATCAACCGACTGTGGTTTTTATACTTTGGAAATATAGTGGTCTATTCTTTATTAATGATATCCTATATGAGTATGAGTTACTTAAGTATGTTTTCTTATTCATTGATCATACATGTCATATTTGAGCCTATTGTTTATTGTTATGCATTTTGTTTATGGTGTCTCTCTCTTGTTACATTGCATCCTACATACTTAGTACATTCAAACATACTATAAAAAATTCTTGCCTACCTGATATCACCATGTAGGAATTAGAGCCCAAGTCAACCATCCTCTTCTACATCGCTAGTGCAGTGCTATTAAGCTAGTTGGTAAGTCCTCCATTTTGGGGACCTTAGTCTTGATTCTTTTGCTTTGTATTGAGACACTCTACTTTTATGTCTATTTTGACTATCAGGGTGAGACCAGTTACTTTGTCTTGGCCCCCGTTCTTATCTATGTAGTGGAGATATTTGTTAGACATGTTAAGTATCTATGATATAAGTTTAACTCTTATCTTTTGACCATGATATTGTGAAAGCTTTTCCCTTAGCTCCATATTCCCTATTCATTAATCTTGAATGCTTGATTTATTGCTTTCGCGACCAAGAATGTATAATGATGCTTTATGAGTCTTGCTTGGGGTCCCTTAGGGTTCCTCTTGCACCGTGTCACATCTAGGACCTAGGCTTGGGTTGTGACACTTTCCTCCACTTGCTCATTTTAGTATACATCGTTCAAGACTAACACTTTTTTTATGGTGAGACCTTAGTTTGGGACTCTACCATTTTCCTTTCTACCTTGTATTTTAATTTTTAGATGATGTATTTATGACCCTTTTTCAAAATACCCCTCATATGCTTCAAAATGCTCCATAATCATAATTTCCATATATTTCAAAATTTGTGCATAATTTCAAAAATTCAAATTTATAGTCTCGATCAGCGGGAAAAATTGAGTGGGAAGTGGGTATAATCTAGATTTTAGAAGATCCATGGCAAAAAATAATTTTTGTTCATTTTTCTTATCTAGTGTCTATCCGCGTCCAGGCCACGATGCGCCTGGGGAGCGAACTAATGTGTTTGTTATTTCGTATCTGGTCTACATCGTGCCTATGCTCATACCAACGTAACATTTTCATTGGTTTTCTTATTTCGCCTAAAGGCATTGAGTTCATAGCCCCATGCCCACTTAAATCATAAAATCTCCCCTGCTTAGTCATTTTTCAACTGTATAGCTCACAAAACCCTCTTTAGAACCTCTTTAAGACTCTATCAATTCTCTTATTCAAATCTAAGATTTCAAGCTCAATTTTGAAACTCAAGCACTCATTTCAAGCTTTAAGTCTACTTCAAGTTCATTTTAAGGAATTCAAGGTTTAAAGTATGTGGGTCTTCATCCATGGGTCCTTTCACCCATGTAGCCCAACCTTCTCTTTTTATGAAAATTGCATGGTTTCAAGTTGTATTACCTATGGGTATCTTTTATTATGAAATATGAACATAAATCATGTTGGGGTTTTATAAAGTATTGAATGATTATGCATGAATGTCTACTTCAAGCTTATTCCATGAATTAATTTTGTCTATTGAGACTATACATGTTTTGAGCTATGAAACTATGAACTGTTATGACCTTTTGTGATGGATTTCAAGGTATCCTGCATGAGGGTTTTACTACCATGTTGGTAGGTTGATTTGCATTGAGTTTATTCATCTTGTTTAACTCTTGAATTGCATGATTTTGAACAAGTATCATGAACCCACCATGTGTTTGATAAAATGACATGAGAAGAATTCTCAAGTTATTGATGATCTATTGCATGATTTACAAGTCAAGTGACTTCATGATGATCAAGGGCTTTCAAACATGTATTGAATTCATGAAAAATATCTATGATTTTACAAGTATCAAGTTAACCCCTATTTCAAGATTTTACCTCTTGTGAGCCATTCATGTTAATGCAAGGGTTCATGTATGATTATGATCTCTCTCATGTTCAAGCTAGGCTCACTTGTAGAGGTTACACATGTTTATGAGCTACTCAAGTCATGTTCTTACAAGCTATTCATAATATTATTAAAGTATGATTATTTTAAGTATTCCATGAGATTTGACTTAGCACCGATTGAGGCTTGAGATAGGGGGTCGACTCAAGGAGTCCTTATATAAAGTCTTTAGTCTCTAAAATATATGCCACCATAGGATTACGAATATTACCCTTGCTATACCAATTGATCCATCAAGTTCATGTTATTAGATTTGGTTTACCTTGGCAAGTAGACCACACTTCGACGGGGAGTGTCATACTCGGTCACCAGAATAAAAGGAGTATCAAGCCTCGGAGTTCAATTTGTAGTTACTTAGTTTCTCTAGTTTGAGGTCTCTTCCCACATATGTATGATATATTATGCAAGTTAAATGATCTACAAGAATGTTTTCTTACAAGCATTGATCATGCATGCCATATTGAAATTATATATCCGTTGATTATGATTATGCATTTTTAATATATTGGCATATGTATTTATTGCATTGCACCCCACATACTTAGTATATTCAAACGTACTAATGCATACTCTATGCCTACATGATATTACCATGTAGGGACCAAAATTCCTTTTGATCAGTCTCCTCTAGGTGGCTAGTTCAGTACTTTTGCATTGGTGAGTCCTCAATTCCGAGGTAATATCTAAGTTACTTTTGCAATGTTGAGACTTCTTTATATTAAACACTTGTCATAATGAGGGTGAGATCGGGAATGGTCTTGTCCCCCACTCTATTCTAAGTTAGAGGTGTTGTTGGATACTATGTTACGTTTATGCTATGAGCTTGACTCTTTTATGCTTTTATGAATGTCAAAGACTTCCCTTAGTCCCGCTTTGCTTTTAACTATATCACTTGTTGATGATTATTTTGCTTCAGCATCTAAGGATGTGTAAATGATATGCTAAGAGAATTGTTTGGAGTCCCTTTCGGTTCCCCATTCGTCGTGTCATGTCTAGCTCCTAGTCTTAGGTCATGACAAGCTTAGTATCAGAGCACTAGTTTGTTAATGGTCCTCGGAAATCCAACACACCAAGTTGATTAGAGTCTTATTCATGGTTGTGAAGTGCGCCAATACTATGAATGGGAGGCTATGAAGCATTTTAGGAAATCTTTGACTTCTTCATAGTCTATATAGTGCTTTAGGTGTTAATATAAGGCTTTACCCCTAATGAATGCTCTTGTTTCTTCTAGATCATGCCACTACCTAGGGAAAGGCTAAGGAGAGAGCGTACACCCGATGAGCAACCGCTCCCTCTCGCTCCTCAAGTTCCTCAAAATGGAGAGGTAGCCTAAGAAGAGTTCTGGGATGCCATCACAATGTTGGCCCGTGCTATGACTAAAAAATGAACCAAGGGCCCCAAGCCCCTCATGCTCTTACTCTGGCCTCAAGGATGAGGGATTTTACATGAATAAAACCTCTACAGTTTCATGGGTCTAAGGCGGAGAAAGATCCTCAAGAGTTCGTCAATGAGGTGTATAAGGTGCTACCTATCATGGGGGTCAATTCGAAGGACAAAATAGAGTTAGTGGCCTACCATCTCAAGGGTATGGCCCAAATTTGGTTTACTCGTTGGAAATTTGAGAGGAGAAATGATGATGCTATTTCTTGGGAGGAGTTCAAAGCCGCCTTCCTCAACCGATTCTTCGCTATTGAGCTAAGAAAGGCTAAGATGATGGAGTTTATAAGCTTCAATCAAGGTTCCATAAGTGTGAGGAAGTATACCCTCAAGTTCAATAAGCTTTACAAGTATGCTCCATATTTGGTTGCCGACCCTAGAGATAGAATGAACAAATTTGTGTTGGGAGTGTCAGACTTGGTTCATGAAGAGTGTCATACTACTATGCTAGTGAGTGATATGGATTTTTCCCAGCTCATGACATATGCCGAACAACTAGATGGGGGAAAGCTTAGAAAGAGATGAACTAGAGAGTCTAAGAGGGCTCGGTTTGATGGTGGTTTCAAACGTTCTAAGGGTGGATGGTTTCCTCAAGGTCACAAGTTCCAAGGCTCAAGGGTACTCCAATTCTCCTAACAAGAGATTTCTAATGATAACCCAAGATTCCAAGGTGGCATTTGTGGTATGACCCATCCTAAGTGCCAAAAGTGTGGAAGAAACCATGATGCTCCATGTTTGAAAAATTCTAATGCTTGCTTTGGTTGTGGTGAAATGGGTCACAAGGTTATTAAATGTCCTCGTGCTCAAAACAAAGGAAGATATGGTCGTCCTCTAGGCCAAGGTGCTAATGTGGGTCAAAGGGCAAAGGGAAGCCAATAAGCGGGTGCTCCAAGTCAAAATAGGTTCTATGCTCTCTAAGGAAGGCAAGGAGAGGAGGAGGCGCCTGATGTTGTTACCAATATGTTAAAGGTTATTGATTATGATGTGTATATATTGATAGATTAGATTCCACTATTTCTTTCATTACTTATTTTGTTGCCAAAAAGCTTCATGTGTTTCCCAAGTTATTTTGTGAAACTTATTAAGTGTCTACCCCCATTGGTGAGTCCATTATTGCTAAAAGGGTCTATAGAGATTGTCTCGTGTCTGTATTGCATAAAGCCTTGCCTTGTGATTTTGTTGAATTAGATATGGTGGATTTTGATAATATTTTTGGGAAGATGGATTGGTTACATGCATATCATTCTTCCATTGATTGTACAACCCATAAGGTTAAATTTCAATTCCATAATGAGCCCATCCTTGAGCGGAAAAGTCATAATGTGGTGGACAAGGGTAGGTTCATTTCTTGCATTAAAGCCCAGAGGTTGATTTCTAAGGGTTGCATTTACCATCTTATGGTGGTTAGGGATGTTAAGTATAAAGTCCTTCTTATTGAGCTGGTTCTTGTGCTCAATGAGTTTCTTTCTTGATATCTTTCTTGAGAGCATCCTAGTGTTCCTCCCAAAAGGAAAATAGACATTGGTATAAATCTCCTTCTTGATGCACAACCCATTTCCATTCCCCCTTAACGTATGGCCCTGACAGAGTTGAAGGATCAATTGTGGGATTTGTTGGAGAAAGGTTTCATAAGGCCTAGAAAGTCACCTTGGGGTGCATCGATGTTGTTTGTAAAGAAAGAGGATGATTCCCTTAGAATGTGCATTGATTACCGGAAACTTAATAGGGTTAATATAAAGAACAAGTACCCTATACCAAGGATTGTGACCTTTTTGATCAACTACAAGAGGCTAGCCACTTTTCTGAGATTGATCTTTAGTCTGGATACCACCAAGTAAAGGTGAGGTAGTGTGATATTCCCAAGACGGCTTTTAGGATTTGGTATGGACACTTTGAATTTGTGTTAATGCCTTTTGGCTTGACTAATGCACCGACTATATTTATGGATCTCATGAATAGGGTCTTTAAACCTACCTTGATATGTTGGTGGTGGTCTTCATTGATGATATATTGATTTATTCCCAGAGAGAGGAAGAACATGTGGATCACTTAAGGGTGGTATTGCAAATCTTGAGGGATAAGAGTTTGTCTGCTAAATATAAAAAGTGTAAGTTTTGGTTAAAAGAGGTTGCTTTACTAGGGCATAAGGTATTGAGTGATGGCATTAAGGTGGATCCTAAGAAGATGGAGGTGATAAGAAATTGGCCTAGACCATTGACTCCATCGGATATTAGGAGTTTCTTGGGTTATGCAGGCTACTATCAGAGGTTTGTGAATGGTTTTTCTCCTATGTATTCCCCAATGACAAAGTTGACCCAAAAGAAGGAAAAATTTGTTTGGACTGATGAATGTGAAAAGACTTTTCAAACTTTGAAAGGCAAGCTTATCTTTGCTCCTATCTTGGCTCTACTAGAAGGGTTAGAAGGGTTTGTGGTTTATTTTGATGCCTCAAGAATTGGTATGGGTGTGTTTTGATCGAAATTGCAAGGTGATAGCATATGTGATCTCCCACTCCAATCATAAAGCGTCCGTTGTCAGCAATTAACCTAACCGAAGGTTAGGGTCAAATCCACAGGGAATACAGGGCTTGACTATGAGAATTCATTATCAATCATTTTGAGTATCTATAACTAATGTCTCTAAATGGGGGGTCTAAGATTTAAGAACAAAAGTAAAATAAATACAATACTACTACGCGGGGACTCCATTTTAGGGACAACTTGGGAATTATGTTCCCCATGTTCGTTGACTCGATTACCCTTGACAACATGACTACAATTATAACTTCGCATGTAGATAGTAACTTAGATTGTTCTTGCCCTTTTGTGAAGGTGAAGGTCGAATTTCACCATGGAGCTTGGTCGGCAACCATAGTGTGCCAACTAACCATTACCTATTGTCCCAGTCAACCTCTCCTTGGTCAGGTTTGGTTAATTAGAAGAGAACACATCAATCAAATCCTGTCATCTACTCTCCTTTTCCTATTCGCCACTACCTTGGTCGGGATTGTGATAATAGGTAGGGTTTGGTGTTGGCCACCACCAGACAACAATTATAAAGAAGGGAAATAGACAATACATGCAAAACCCCAATCACATAAATGCAAAAGTCTGGGTCATCTCAAATTAACTACCTATGGTTCCCACAACCCTAAGTGTGTGTGTTTAGCTACTTATGGCTAAGGTAAAACTAACAAAAATGCAAATACAAGACATAGTTGAGAATTTTATCCAAAGCAATGAAAATTGATACACCATAAGTTGCAAACCACAAGCTTGATAGATGGAGAATGATTACAATGTATGATTTACACTCTCCAAAAGTGGGTTTTCCAAGAGAAATTAAAATCTATCCTAAAAACCTAAAAATATTCTAGAGAGAATAGCCAAAGGAAATTCAATGTTCAAGTATGGTATCTGGTACTTGGAAATTTGGATTCAACTAGTAAGACCCACTGGTATGAATCTTTGCTTGGGCTACGCCTCGTATGCCCCTCTCCTAGTCTAGGCCTTCAATTTTTTGTCAAAAATTTTGGCTCATTATTTCTTGCTACAAGTCCACCTATACAGGTCGTAGTGAGACCTATGACTCGTAGGGTGGCCTTATAAGGCTGACCTCCACTTAGCAGATTTCTAATTTTTGCTCTCTGTTTCTGGCTATGAGATACGTCCTATGTCTCATAGCTTGGGCTATGACTAATAGGTGAGCTCATCTGTTCTGCACTTCAGCAAAATCTGCAATGTTTCTCCAAAATCATGCCAACCTACCTTTCCTGCAATAACAACACAAAAACACATAAAAATCATAAAAAGTCATGTTAAGAACTCACAAAATCCCTTGTTTTAGGCATCAAATATGTTGTATTTTGACAACATATCAACACCCTTAACTTAGAATTCTTTTTTGTCCTCAAGCAATGACTCAATCTAAGCAAACAATGAGAGACACATAGCAGCTATACTAATGGCATATACATCATTTACTCTAATTTAGATACCCAACTTTCATTTTCAAAAGAAGATTGCAAAGTTACTAAGCGAAACAAAAACACAAGGATATATCTGGCAACCCAACTATGATAACCTAAGGAGCATCAACCATCCTCAATCATTGGTATAGTCATATGCTAATCAAGTACTGCAAATGCCCTCACAGAAAAGAAGTCCCTCTTACTCACTCAAAAAATATTTAGAATTCAGGGATTGTGGAAGCATTCTCACTCTCACAAATGAAATTCATGCAAAATGACAAATACCACAGGCTTGCCTTTATACTCAATTTTCGAATTGGTGATAAAGTGGATTTGAATCACGTTAGGACTTAACTACTTGTAACATAGTCTCATGGGGATTTAGTATGGCATTTTAGGCAAGTAGTGACTAAAAGTTATACTTGAACCATATTTACCAACACTTTTACCTTCATGATACAACCATTTTCACTAAATCCACCCTTATTCTCCTACTTCAAGCTTTTCCCTGGTGCTTTCATTCTCTTATTTTAGCTGTGCCTTATTTTTTCTTAACTAATTTTTGTTATTCTTTTCAATTTAAGGCACTTTTCTTTTCTTTTTCCTCCCTTGGCTCATGAGTTTTCATTGCTTTGTTTATTTGCCAACTAACCACCTCATTGTTATTACTTTACCACAACAAAGTCCACCCTCAACTTAGGCTTTTAGCCTGAGGTGAAGTATATAATATCTATTCCCCAAACAAGGGCCACCATTTGTAGCAACCCTTAACTTAGGCTTTCAGGCTCAATTAAGGTTCACATATTCAAGGATAGACCAGGAAAATATTTAGGTATTTCATAAAATAAGGCTAAGCTAGCTAGGTGTCAAGAAAGAATGAGTGCATGAGAGGCTCAAACATTTAGAACAAAGGGTTCACTAACACATTTGGTAGGTCATGTAGGCAAGAGTGGGCTCACTAAAAGAACAAAAGTATATACCTTCCAAATCAACCACATTACCATACCAATCTTAGGGTACAAGTCAAGTTTAAAGTCCATACATGATACATGAATAAAGCAAAATAAGCTCACAACACATATGGCATTGCGTACACAATCAAGTATAGACTCACAGGTCATACTTTAAGCCTCAATTAACCTTTAGATTATCAGAACAAACATCACCATATAATCAAAATGCATGATTGCATCAATAATCAAAAATTTTAAGGGTACCTAAACTTTCCAAACCATTCAAAAAGCATTTAAAAACTATGTATATGCCAAAAGACCATACTACTAAGCATTTGCACATTATCTACACTACCTAAAAATGCTAGTTCAATAGAAATTAAACATCCACAAGGAAAAAGAAACACGGCAAGAAAACCTTGGGATCAAAAATAGAGGAAGTTATAGACTTGAGATTGCTCAGACTTTACCTTATTCCATAATTCCCATACCCCTCCAGAATAGAATACTTTGTCCTCAAAGTAAATACATGAACAAAAACCAATTAACGAAAACATATATATGAATATACATTAAAAGCCAACATTTTAAAACTAAACATCCAAAACAAGAGTAAAAACAACATTAAAGACAAAACATTTAAACAAATCCAAAACAACCATAAGGAAAATTATATCTAACAGAGAGAACAGAGTATCCATAGATAGAAAATAAGTGTTGAGGTCAAAAATATAATCAAACACTTGGTGCTCAAGCACCAGCATCTGTCTGATCAGCAGGGTCCTAGGTCACGACCTCCTCCTTAGCTATCTGGGCTGCAACTGTATGTGAGCTACCCTCTCTATATGAAGACTGTTATTCCCTATCTCACTATATACCCGCCATCAGTATCGACTCCTACACCATTGCCTCTGGTATTGGCTCCTCCTTCGGTGCTGCTGGTCAACATGTCTAGGCCTCTTTTGGCTCATCTCCAGTTTATCCATCTCGAGGACCCTCTTCCTGTTGGCATACGGGCGGTTAGCTAACCAGTCAAAAACCTCATCACCTGCCGATGCCACCTCCGAGACTACAATAGGGGCGGCTACCATCTGTAGTAAATCGACCTTAAACTTGTCCAACTCCTGTGTTACTGCGCTCATGTCAGTAGGCCGAGCACCCTCAAGCCTCCTCTGGACTCTCGCCTCGAATGTATCTACATGGGCATCCACCACTCTAAATCTCTCATCTACCAAATCGTGGATGAATACTTTTACCCTCTTCTTTGAGTCTCAAACAGTCTGGCTAATCTATGATCTGACCTAAGCTACTAAAGCTTGTAGTCTAAGCTCCGTTATAGCTACCCTGCGCTATAGTGGAAGGTGTTGGTGCAGGAGTATTAGAAGACTGCATCGATCAATCTCATTAGTTGGGGAAGTCTCTACATTAGCTAGAGTAGTACTGGTGGCAGCTGGAGTCAGAGGCTCAACAGGAAATAGATCTGGGATGGCTGGAGGAGTCGCATATGGTAGGGCCATGGGTTCTCATTACCCTTTATTAGGATAGGATCCATAGTGCATATGGCCTCTATATGCTTATCCCGGTGGAGGTCAACATTAACACCTGCCGTACTGTATAAACGGTGGATCAAAATAGGGAACGACAGTAAGGTGCTCATCTGGATAGCAGACTCATGAATTTGCTCAAAGATAATTCAAGCCTAATCTATCTCATAACCAGCTGGGATGTTGTCAATTGCACGGCGCTCAAGGGTTATCCATGAAGGTAGGCCAGAAATGCCAATGGATAATCGACCACCAAAACATAGCCCGAAAGGAAAGGTGGACTTTCACTATCGGATCAGCGTGGTTGGTGACCCATATTGGCTCGAAGCCTGCCTCACAAATCTAGCTGGCAATCCACTACAATAGCACGATTTTGGCCCCAATGTCCTTCCCAGTCAACGCTCTTATCATCTTGTTGATGTGACCATCAGACTCTGTGGTGGACTGAGGCACTCTATAGTTGGGCCTTAACTGAACCCATCAGATCATCTCCTCCGAGATGTCAACTCTCTAACCCCTAACCATAACCACTCATAAACGAGGTTGCTTACTCAATTTCTTGTTCTTCGATAGGCCTTGGCGAAGTGTCGCAAGGTAGGATACATAAAACTCATGGACTAACTAAGGGGCATACTTGCCCAACTGCTATGTGGTCCATCATAGTCCATGTCTGTCCAACTTAGTATCTAACAGTGGTACCCTATCCAACCCAGAGTCATTTAGCCTATACTCCTCATGAAACTACCTAACTATTTGGCCTTGCCCCTTTGGCTCTAACCCCTAGTCATAGATCTTTTTCATTCCTGCAATGCACCATTTGAGGTTGACCAGTGGATGTGATTGTATCTCCTCCTGCTGGGTCTATGAGGTGCTCTGAAACTCTAACTCTAACACCGGATGTGTGGGTGTCATCTGTAGCAAACTACTTCCTGACTTGTCTCCATCACCCTTCTATACCTCCTTTTTAGACTGGGAGAAATTGTTAACTTCCATAGGTGCCTGAGTTGTACGTGCCCAAGTTTGAGGTACATTAGCCTTAGGGTCTATTCTGACATAGTGAACCTCTATAGAGCCCTCGAATCTCTCAGTCTGGGATAACTCGTCAACCAACCTCCATTGAAATGTTTGACTTCCTCATTTACCCTTTGGAGGCATTATATTTGCAAACCAACCATACAACAACATGTGAGTTTCAAAATAGTTGACGAAACAATGAGATCATATCAAAGAATAAGAACCAAAAACACTTAAGAATAGAACCAAAGCAAAACAGAAGAAAGATCACTAATACAGGTGCAGGTCTGCAGCTATGAGGTACAAGTATGACTCGTAGGGTGACCTACGAGTCATACAATAACCTCAAAGTGCAAAGGTTCCTGAAAATATATCATTTTGTTCACAGATACGAGTCATAAGTATGACTCATAGCATGACTTATGAGTCATAGGCTTATAATAGGGAACAGAATACAAATTACAATTAGGTAACCGCTATGAGTCCATTACTACGAGTCGTAGAAGACACTAAGAGTCATCGATATGTCTCATATGGCAAGTGTTAAGAAATCACACGTGACTATTGCCTCCTATGAGGGGCCATTATGACTAGTAGAGTGATCGATGAGTCATAATGAGTTCTTGTAGCAGAAAATAGGTGGCATCAATAATGCCTACAACCTTGTCATATGAACTATTAATGGACAAAAACATCAATTAATCATCATCAAAGCAAACTTTATAATATTAACCGAGATACATACAAAATCTCAACATCCATGCATGGCAACCCCAAAAAACTATTACCCACAAAACAACAAAACCATTCCCCAAGAATCCAAGTCAATCCCATAGCACATCTAAGTAAAACCAAAAGCAACACGCCGCCAAACTCATACTTTTTATCAACACAATAATCTATTGAGATGCATGGAGAATTCACACACTTTCAATTAAATCTAACAAGATATGGCATATTAAAAGACACCCACATTTTCCAACATCCCATTCCAAAAATAATTTTCACAAGGATCAGAAAACAATTAGGCACCATACTTATGTGACCATCACTCTCACAACAACAGCCACTCACACAAGATTTCCTAACAAGGATCAAAGCATAATAGAATTTTGAAGCACTCAAATCCTAATTTCCATATCTAAACAAAAGCATCATCACATGGGTATAAATCCTTATGATTAAACCAAGCACACAATAATCTCAAGAATGAAACTCACCACAATAGTTCACTAAAATTAACCACAAGGCTTACCAAATGGAAGAAGGCTCAAACCGATGCAAAGTAGATAGAAAGAGGTGTTAAAACCCTAGAAAATAGTATCCTCACCAGAGTACTCGTCGAAAAGTGACGTGGCTAGACAAGATTTGATCAAAATAGTGAAAAGGGGAGAAGGAATTTTGGGATTTCTATCAGATTTAGGGTAAGGGGAATAAATTTAGGGGTCAAAATTTATTTTGCCCCTTTTGTACTAAACTGGGTCAATATTAAAAATCTGCAGATTGGGGCTACGAGACCCCAACTATGAGTCATAAGGTGTCCTATGACTCATAGATCTCGGTCTTGTAGTAGACCCAACACTTGTAAAAAAATTTGATTTCATACCTAGACACCATGAACCCCACCTACGACTCGTGGAGGACCCTACCAATTGTAAGGTTGGCTCGTAGTGTGTGTGACAACTTTCAATACTCACTGTTTTCCACTATGAGGCATGACTACAAGTTGTGGTAAACACTACGACTTATAGGCCTGCTCGTAGAGGCTGCTCCAAGTGCCAATTTTTTCACATCTTCAGTTCTTAGTTTCCACCTGCAGACCAAGTCTCAAAACACAACAATCTTCAAAACATCACAACTGAATCAATGTCTTTCAAATTAAAACAAACAAGATGTTACCACCAAAAAATTTCAAAAACCAAACAAACTTGAAAGAAACTAAAAATAACCTCATATCTTGGGTTGCCTCCTAAGAAGCGCCTTGTTTAACATTGTGGCTCAACTTTGTCATTGTCTACTCTCAACAATTATCAAGAGCCCAAACCTCACTTTTAAACTCATCCAAGTGTTTCATTGACTGGCGGATATTGAACATGACCTCTACATCATTGACCCTAAATCGAAGTTGACCCGAATCCATATCCGCCAAGGCTCTTCAGGCAGCGAAAAATGATTTTACCAAAATAATGGGCACCTCGAAATCAACCTCACAATCAAGGGTCACAAAGTCCAGGGGAAAGATGAATTTATCGACTTTAAGCACATCAAGAAGTATCTTCTCCGACCTTTTGATGGTTTGATTCGCCATGAGTAATCACATTCTTATTGGAGTAAGGGTACCTAGCCCAAGCTTTTTGAATATGGTAAGAGGTTGTAACACCCCATACCTTGCAATACTAGTATAATGGAAATGAAGCAAGACATGTTTTGGTCAAACTAGCTCTAATTTTCAAAAGTACTCGAATCTCGCGTTAATGGGCTATATGTGCGTCTAACGCTTAAGAGGGTCGGGTGTATACATGTTTTGTTTCAAATTGAGGAGATGGTGACTTTAAAATGAAGTGAGAGAACTGAGGTGCTTGTAGGACTTAGAAGCTAGAAGGTGAGTCAGCTACTTGCTTAGCTTAAAATCGCTAGTTAGATGGAGATGAGGCTCGACATTGAAATTATCCAAGTTCGATTATGAATAAAGTCCGTATTAAGGGTTTAACTTGGACCAATGTTTTAGCATCATATATGGTATATTTGTTCAGACCAAGAGAGGTATTAAAGAGGGCCCAAAGACAATACAAAATACTTAGCAAATTAGGCCCAAAACTAAGTAAGTGAAAGTTGGATAGTAGGCAGCCCAAGTCCATCAAGTTGGTGACCCATTTAGGCAAAAGTCAATGGACAAGATGCTGCATAAGTAGCTTACTAATATGTGGCTTAAGATGGTCAAAAGTCCAAGAGTAATTCGGCCAATCCAGGCCTTTAAAGAGAGATAAGAATAGCACAACTTCATTCAACATAGACAAGAACAAAAAATCTGCTTTCTTGGTGTGTGTTTGCTCTCGTTTAAGGAGGTGAAAGACAAGCTTCACAACCTCAGAAGAGTCCCTAAAGAAGCTCTAAATCTTGAATTTGAAGGTAAGTAAACTTAGCTATGCACCTAGTATGGTTTGTTCATCAAAACCAAAGAGACATGTTAATCTCACCTATGCTGGAATTTCTGGACAGA
>JAOTQJ010158086.1:0-29000 GCA_025642045.1 Solanum sejunctum | reverse complement strand
AAGTCAGGAGACTTCGCAATAAGGATGTGGCCTCAGTTAAAGTATTATGGCAGAATAATAACAGGGAAGAGTTGACTGAAGAAGTATCCTCACTTATTCCCATTAGCTTCAGGTGAGTTAACTTGGGAAGAGTTGACTTGGGAAGCTCAGATTCATCATTTTTCTCTCTAAATTTTCTTTTAAAAATTTTTTTTATGTTCCTTTTTATTTATTAATTATCTTTATTTTTATAGGACGGATCAATTGTCATTTTTCGTGTACCATCAGGTATGATATGAAGATGATCTTCAAGATATACAGTAAAAAAAATAATAGATTACAAAATAGTTCATTCTCTCTTTGATGGGAAACAAATTTCTTTAACAATGACAATCGATGAAGTAAGACCTTAATTTGCATGCAACTTGAATTTAATTTATTTTTAATTTAAAGTTATATGATTTTAATATATATTTTTTTTGTGTGTGTATTTGTGTTTGTTGAATTTTATGAAACTTGGAATGGAAAATGGTGATCAGATTGATGCCATGTTGATTCAATATGGAGGAGGGTCCACAAACTAAATACGTATGAAGAAAGAAAAATATATCACACATGAATATGTTGTATTTTTCTAATTTATGCTTTTATTAGAATTTTAAGTTCGAAAAGAGGAGGTAAAAGTTTTTGGATATGACCAAATTAAGTACTTTTATTTTTTTAAGTAAAATGTCAACTTGATTGTCATTTTATTTTTATTCAAATTGTAATGATATTACTAGGCCAAAACAATTTGTATCAGCATCTATGCATATTAATAAATAAAATACTCTTTTTCTATCCAAAAAAAAGGTTATGTACTTTATGATTCTCCAAAAAAATATCTTAGAATTGATCTAAGATCTCTAATAAATTCGTCTTTTTTCTTTTTTGGACCTTAAGTTTTTAAATAGGGAATTAATAATTTTATTATGCTTAATTATAAAAGAAAATTCTATTCATAATCACATCAAAATTTGCTAGAAAGAATGAGAATAATTATTTTGATGTTTTGGAACGAAAAATAAAAAAATTTCTCCTTAACGTTTGACTCTTCTAATTCTTTTCTATTGGTGGTGGGGCTTTTCAACCTTCTTCTCTTAATATTTATTTATTTTAGTTCTTCTTTTTCTTTTTTCTTTTAAATTAAATGAGTTTAAAAGTAAAAATATTTATTAATTTTATTTGAATAAATATAAAACAAGTGATATAAAATATTAAATAAATTATTAATTTAATTCATCAATTAAATTAATTATCTAAAATTATTCGTCAATTAAATAACTGAAATTGCTGAACAGATCAAAATTTTTAATTTAAATTTATGAAAAAAAATCTTCTATGAAAGAGAGAGAATCTACTATTAAAACGACATAATGGGCCATTATACTTTTTCTTAGACATTTCTCATCCTTTTTGGGACTTTCAAGATCATATTAAGTGGGATAATTTAGAGAGTGTTATATTATATCATTTTAAAATAATTCAAAGGAACAATAAAAACCCAATTAAATTACGGTTACTAGAATTTTGATAATAATTTAAAGCATTATCCCTTTTAAATATCCAAAGCTTTTTTTTATAGATTTTGTCATCGTATAGACTAGCTTATCATATGTTTAATTTGGTGAAAAGTTGTAAAGGAAAAAAGGTGTATTACTTCAATGTAGAAAAGGCAAAGAGGGGAAAAAAGTCAACTTTTCATGACATGTCATGCTATGTTATTTTACACATTTTTTATGATAAATTTTGTTATAACAGCTGAAAAATATCTAAACAAATTATATTGCTATTGAGAAGTTTGACTTGTGCTATACATAGCATCAAACTTAAAAAGATGATTTTTTGAATAAAAGCTCATTTGAAGAAAAAATACAATGACGTTCACGTGCAACATACATGCGTCACAACTTTTAGAATGTACATAAATTATACAAAACTTTATATCCATTAGTAAGAAAATTTTATAACGACACAAGTGTCTATATTTTATTTTAGACTATAAATTTTTTTAAACAAATATTTTTAATCTCTATATCAGTCAAACACTTCATATATTAAAATATATCTTAAATACTTTTTGACACGAGAGCACCATAAACTGGTATACATCTTTAGACATATTTGGCACAAAAGATAAGAGGACAATAAATTACTATATATTGTAATTCACTTTATTTACTTTTTCCTCCTCTTCTTATATATAAACTAGGGTAATATTTGTGATGACCCTCCGAGTCATTTTTATGAATTTGTTGTTATTATGTTGACTTGAGCATGTGTATAGTGACCTCAAAATTAATTGGATGATTATTGGTTGGATTATTCAGGAGTTATGTAAATTCTTGAGTTGACCGAAAAGTTATACTCGTAAAATGAGTTTTTGAGTAAAGTCCTAGGAAACGACCTCATAATGGAATTTTAACGATTTCATTAGCTCCAGAATGGTCGAATTAGCCTAGAAATAGTCTGGTGCAATAATATCATAGATTGCAAATTTGGCCGTCAGAACCTGTTAATAGTTGACCCAGTCAATGCTCTCGGTAATCCTGCGCTAGATGAATATTTTGATAGCATGGTTAGCTCTAGAATGTTGATTTTGATCTAGGTTAACCCTTCGTTTGATACCAAGGTTTTTCGTAAAAGTTGTAGATAAAGAAGTGGGATTATTACTTTATCGTAGGAAGCTCTATTGGAAGTTTCGACTGTACCATTGGATCGAAAATTTTGAAATTCATAGGTTACATGATTCATTTGCAAAAAAGAATTCGGACGAGCCCAAAACAACAAAAAAGAGATTGAAGAATAATTGGAAAGAGAAAGGATGAGGTGGCAAGTTTGGGGCTGACATGTAGCGTAGTAGGGGTATGTCACATGTTAGTACATTGTAAGCCCCCATATATATATATATATATATATAGGGTGCTTCCTGGAAAATCTTATATATATTCTTTTAACTTTGTACCGCGATTTTGAGTTCATTTGTCACCTGATTTGAGTGATTCAAAAGGCTACATGACTCAATTTTTCGCAAGGAACATCTTGGTGAAGTCAGTTTTGAGATTTGATGCATATCTTGAGATAAAATCCTTTTTTATTTCGCTGATTATATATCAGAATTGGTGAAAACTTTACATCGCAAAATCTCAGTCATTTCTTAACAGAATTAAGTAAAATTTATGTATAAATTATTCTATGTTATGAGAGGGCCACTGTGGTATGCTGGTGTTAGCTGATTTTGGAGAATTTTGATCGAGAATGTTTTTGATGTTTTCTCGGAAAAGTTTTTAACTTTGTTATTAGATCTTTTCTTGGTCTTCTGGGTTTCGTTTTAGGCCAAATTTTTGGTTATGGACTCAGGGTAATGTGGGGATTATTTATGGGGATTGATTAGGTATTTTGAGCTTGAGTCCAGATTTTTCCCGTTTTAGTGTTAATTGATGTGATTTCACCTATTTCTTGAGATTTTATAGCCAAATCAGTTGTAATAATCTTGTGACTTATTTTGAATAGCTAACCAAAATTGAGAAGCAATTCAGAGGGGAAAAGCTTGGCTGGATTGAGTCGGCTGGATTGAGTCAGAGCAAGAGATGTCAAATGGCAAGTAGGACATGCTTTATATAAACTCTAGAATGAGCTCAAATATTTGCATCCTTGAGTTGGAATATGTAGAAATGTACCATTTATAGATTAAGTTGTAGAGTATATATTGCATATGGCTAGATCTGACTTATCTGTTGTGTCTATATAATGTTATGGGATGGTAATTGTTGTGTGGAGGGTTATGTTGTCTGTAGCTGCTAAATTAACTAAGTTCTTACATTATATGACTACGAAAGGGCCTGAAAGGGGTTGATTGGAGCTATAAACATGTGATAGGTATGTACATTAAGCTTGAATCTTGCTTGCATGTGTGTGTGCTCTGAGGCTACCTGAATATGAACCCTCAAAGTCCCATTAAGGTGGACGAGCACCCATTGCAAATCAGGCCCGAGAGAACCAACCTGTATCTATGCTTTTTCTATAGATGTTATAAGGGATTTCTACATTCAACATGCCTTTGAGAAAGTAAATAGTAATAACAAGCCAAAAGAAAATGCATATGGCTAGGCCATTGGGGCCACAGTGTCTAAAGTATGAGACATGACCACACTTTAATTTATATAGTCTACAAAGCTTCTAGATAAAGAAAAGTATCTGATAAGGGTAAGGACATACCCTGCCTCGACTAACTGTACAATACAAAAATATAAGCTCTAGACATGCAAATCTCCGAAGCAACTTGGAGCTTGATAACAGTAGTTGGATATTTTATACTCCTACTGGGGAGACCTACTAGCACCTAGACCTGCAGCATGAAATGCAAGTCCCCCGTAAGGAATGTCAGTATGAGATAATGTACTGAATATGTAAGGCAGGAAATACTATATATGAAGTAACAACTCAAATGAAACTATGCACTGGTGTTGAATAAGAGACCACCCTTAGTCATATTGTGAGATCATGTTTTTTTATGATCTTTTTATTACTTTACCTTTATTGTATAATCTGTGCACAACATGTAATACAAATGACCAGCTAATTAATGGTAAATCTATATTGGGATCCGCCTGACTAAGCTTTTTCTTTAACCCTTTGGGCAACCCCCGTGATAGGATTGATCCTGACTAAGTTATTCTTCCACCCCTCGGGTTGCCACCTATGAATAAGCAATATACTTTACCTTTTAATTACCTTTGAGATAATTCTTCTGGTAGTCATAATATTGGAGTTGTAGGACTGTAGAAGTAGCATGTGACATGTAGATAATCATACAATACAATATGATAATGAAAAGAGTATATTACATAAATAATAAAATGTGTATGGGATGAAACAACTCGTGAACTTTATTTAGCAACAAGAACCCATATAATTTGGTATCCACATATTTTTGCAGATTTGAAGGTAACTGTGTATGGGAGCATATGAACATGTGAAAGAGTGGAGACATGGTTAATAGTTGTGTCAAAGTTGGTAAGTACCTTTACGTGCCAAGGAAGAATCTAGGTTCTATACCAAGCAATATGAAATCACGTAGCCTTACATACCTCACTGTACGACCTCGCTGTTACCTTGAGATAACCTTTACTTCCTACAAATATTTATTTATAATATAATAGATGATAAAACCAGCATTAGTAGCCAATAGATACATCTTGGCATCCCAATCTCATAAAAAAATAACATATGAGCAGCAACCAGCATTAGTTTTCTTTCAACCTTTCTGCCCTAATCGTACTTCCTAATACACATTATCATATACATATCATGTGAAGCCTGTTTTATTGCCATAACAGTCTTACAACAGCTTACAAATCACAACACAAAACAATTCTAGGCAACATACAAAGACGGTATAACGTTATATCCCTTTGCTATATTTTGATGTCGACAATTCCAAACCCATTCCAACTTTAACCAAATAGTCCCCACCATATATACACATAAAATTAATCCTTTAAAATTTCAAAAATAGTCCTCAAAATAGGTGAAGGACGTGAGACCATAGTCCTCAATTAATCAGTCCACAAGTTCCTATTACGAGGACAATTAGGATATCACACAAGAACTCACTTTTGTGGATTGTAAAAATGGTGCAACAGCCTTTATACATCATTACCAAATTAAGGCTCATTAAAAATTATAGCCTCCCTTCATAATCAATCCAACAAAGAGGAGAAAAGGTTCCAAATAAACAAGAAAAATGTACAACAACTTTTGGAACATATGCTGTCCAAAAATTTCAGCAAGCATAACTAGCATATATTTCTTGTTTGTCATGGGATAAGTATAACAAATACATAGATATGTTCAATTAACATAGCCTTCAAGATTCAGGTTTCCTTCAAGAACCCTATAGGGCTGTATTGGCTACTTCGTGAAGTGAAGTAAAGAGAAAAAAGAGTCTTTAGGAAAGCTGAAAATTGTTCCATAGTGAAATGACTTAAGAAGCTGTTTTTGAGCCCTTTTAAAGGGTCTCTTTGACCAGATTTCTCTTGCTCTTTTGATCATTTATTAACACATATTAATAAGCTAGTTATGTTGCAGCTTGGCCCTCATACTTGGGCCTAAATGGTTCTCAAAGTTGATGGGCCTTGACTGCCAATTTTCCTAATTCCCCTTCACTTAGTTTGGGCCCAATTAGTCAAGTGGGTTGTGATATACTTAGGCCCTTTTATTATTCATCTAGGGCAATAAGTATTGTCATTTATGATGGTAAAATACAGGCTAAAGTTACTCTCTTAACACAGACTTTATTAATAATTAGACTTGAACAAATTCGACGTCGGGCCTCATCTCCATTTATCTAGAAAATTTAAACTAAACAAGTAGGTGACTCATTTGCTTGCTTCCTGAGTACTTTAAGCTCCTCACTTCTTCACCTTGTTTAAGGTTATGATCTCCTCAATTTGACTTAAAAACTTTTGACACTCAACCCTTTTCAGGCGTTAGACATACATGTCACCTTCTAATTTGAGATTCAAGCACTTTTAAAAATTGGTGCTAATTTGAAAGTCGTATCATGTTTTATTTGCATAGTACTAGTATTGTAAGATGTGGGTTGTTACATCCTACCCTCTTAGGAACATTTTTCCTTGAATAGTAGTACAATTTGATAGCTTAACCAAGTTTAAATTTTTACTTAAGCAAACGTTTGACAACACATTAAGTATTCAATCACACGTATCTATTAGTGTCCCAACTCTGCATGTTGGACTTCCTCTTTAGCTTCAAATAAGTAAGAATATTTTGATTTTATCACGTCCTCAGCCTCTAATATTATCTTTTCTGCTTACTGGTTTCTCCAGAGTACTTTTACTGAAGCTATCTCTTTATTTCTTAGCTTCTTAACTTGATGATCTAGAATAGCAATAGGTACCTCTTCATAAGTGAGATCATCTGTAACCTGCATGTCTTCAATAGGAGTGATACAAAATAGTTCACCTATGCATTTTCAAAGCATTGAGACATGAAAAACTGGATGAACCATTGAAAGCCCTTGGGGTAGCTCTAGTTCATATGCAACCTGCCCAAACTTCTTAATAATTTTATATGGCCCTATGTAACGTGGGCTCAGTTTTCTTTTCTTACCAAACCTCATAACCCCTTTCATTAAAGACACTTTTAAAAATACCCAATCCCCTACTGAGAATTCCAGTCATCTCGTTCTAGCATCCTTATATGATTTATGATGACTTTGGGCTGTTTTAGCCATTGTTGTATTACCTTGACCTTTTTCATGGCTTCTAGTACTAGATCTGGTTTAAGCAGGGTGGTTTTACCTATTTCAGACCATCTAATTGGCAACCTACATTTCCTTCCATATAAAGCTTCATAAGGTTCCATCTTGATACTCGCGTGGTAGCTGTTATTATAGACAAATTCAATAAGTTATAAATGGTCCACCCAACTACCTTTAAAGTCCAATTCACAAGCTTGCAACATATCTTCAAGTGTCTGAATAGAGCATTCTACTTGACTGTCTGTTTGAGGGTGGAATACTATAGTCAAATTCATTTGTGTGCCTAAACGCCTTTAGAAGGACTTCCAAAACTTTGCAGTGAATTGAGCCCCCTGATCAGATATAATGGAGATTAGGACTCCATGTAACCTTTCTATCTATTTGAGATATACCTTGGCATACTCTTCAGCTGTATAATCACTCCTGACTGGCAAGAAGTGTGTTGACTTTTTGAGTTTATCATCTATTACGCATATGGAGTCAAACTTCTAAAATGAGCAAGGCAACCCGGTAACAAAATCCATATTGATCATATCCGACTTTCATGTTAGAAGCTCTATACACTGCATATAACCTCCTGGCTATGGGTGTTCTACTTTCACTTATTGCCAATTTGGACATTGAGCCACAAATTATACAAGGTCCTTTTTCATGCCTCCCCACCAAAACATTCCCTTCAGGACATGATACATCTTAGTTGATCCTGGATGGATGGAATATATGGAATGATGGCTTCTTCTATTATCCTCTTCTTTAGTCCATTAATATCAAACACACATAATCTATTTGGCAATAAAGTACTCCATTTTTTGTAAGGTCAAAGCCCTTTATTGTACCCTGACTCACGTTATCTTTAAGTTGTCATAAGATAAGATCCTTGAATTGGTTTTCTTTCACCTCCATTACCAATAAAGACTCTGCAGCATCATGCACAACAACCCCTTCCTTTGAAGTCTCAAGAAGTCAAACTCCCAAACTAGCTAGTTGTTGTAGATCCTTATCCACTCCTAGACTTACCACTGCTTGATCACCAATATTCATGATTGCCATACGACTCAGAGCATCGGCTACCACATTTACTTTCCTGGGTAGTAAAGTATATCAACATCATATTCCTTTATTAACTCTAACCATCTTCGTTGTCTTAAGTTTAGGTCTTTCTACTTAAAGATGTACTGCAAGCTCTTATGATCAGTATAGGTTAACGTGAACCCCATACAAATAGTGGTGCCATATTTTTATAGCAAACACAACCGTTGCTAACTCAAGATCATATCTTGGGTAGTTTCTCTCTTGTGGTCATAACTGTCTAGATGCATGAGCAATGACCCTACCATGTTGTGTCAGTACACACCCTAATCCAACTCCTGAAGCATCGCAATATACTGCATACCCCTCAGTGACTTCTGGAAGTACTAGCATAGGTGCAAAATTTAGCTTCTTTTTTAGATCCTAGAAGCTCCTTTCACATGTATCATTACATTAGAACTTGGTTGCCTTATGTTTCAACTTTGTTAGAGGTGCAGAAATAGAAGAAAAACCTTCAATGAACCTTCTATAAAAACTTTACAACTCTAGGAAGCTCCGAACTTCTATGGATGTCATTAGCCTTGGCCAATCTTTCACAGTATCTATCTTTTGTGAATCAACCATTATTCCCTCATCCGTTATAATACGACCCAAGAATGCTACTGATTTTAGCGAAAATTCACATTTAAAAATTTGGCATAGAACTATCAATCACGAAGAACCTGTAATACTTGTCGTAAGTGATTTGCATGGTTCTCTTCTGATCTTGAATAAACCAAAATGTCATCTATAAATACTATCATGAAAACATCCAAAAATGGCTTAAATACCCTATTCATCAGATCCATAAAAATTGCTAGTGCATTCGTTAGTCCAAATGACATAACAAGAAATTCAAAGTGACCATAGCATGCTCTGAAAGCTATCTGGGGTATATCTCTCTTCTTCACCCTCACTTGGTGATAACCTGACTTCAAATCAATTTTTGAAAAGCATTTGGCACCCTGTAACTCATCAAATAAATCATCAATCAAGGGGGGGGGGGTATTTATTCTTAATTGTCAACCTATTCAATTGTCAATAGTCGATACATATTATCAAGGTGCCATCCTTTTTACGTACAAACAGCACTGGTGCATCCCAAAAGGAAACACTAGGTCTTATAAAATCCTTATCCAATAAGCCTTTTAACTGCTCTTTTAATTCACACAATTCTGCTTGGGCCATTCTATATAGAGGGATGGAAATAGGTTAAGTGCCTGGAAGTAAGTCAATACTAAAATCTACTTCTCATTTTGGAGGTAAGCTTGGAAGTTCTTTAGGGAACACATCAACGAATTCATTCACTACTGGAACTGATTGAAGAGTTAGTGATTCTGCCTCCATATCTGTCACTCTAACTAAATGACATATATCCGCCTTAGGTATGATCTTTCTGGCCTTAAAATAAGAGATAAACTTACTCTTTGGCGCCCTAATATTGCCATCCGATTCTAGAACTGACTCATTTAGGAAGTGGAAGTACACTCTCTTAGTTCGGCAATCCACGGTGGCATAACAAGAAGCTAACTAATCCATACCTATTATAACATCAAATTCCACCATTTCTAGCTCAATAAGGTCAGCCAATGTGTCACCATGACAAATAGTTACTACATAGTCATAATAAACAATTCTAGTCATAATAGATTCACTGGTTGGTATGAATACTTCAAATGGTTTGTTCAATAATTTGGGTGTTCTCTTAAGCATTCCAGCAACTAGTGGAGTAATGTATGATAGTGTAGAACTAGGGTCAATTAATGCATATACATTATGTGAAAAGATGGACAATATACCTATGACCACATCGGGTGAAGCTTCTAAATTTTGTCGACTCCCTAGAGTATAAGTGCGATTCTGGACTCGGCTAGAGCTAGCTGCCCCTCTAAGACCTCTACCACAACCCATAGGTTCTTGTTGACACCTACCTAATAGAGGAACTGATGATGATAATACAACATTTGACCCAATAGATTATGCTATATCATGCATACGCCTCCTCGGGCAATCTCTTATCATATGCCCTGGTGCACCATACTAATAACAAGCATCTGTCCCAACACAACATATACCTGAATGACTTCTTCCACAATGTTTACAAGGTTGCCTAGGAGTCATTTACTGGCCTACCGAATATCCTGTTATGCACGCACTTTGCCCCTTACCTTGTTGACCATACTGATTGCTTCTTGAAGTTATGGTGGAGCACTGGCTACAGAGTAGGAGAATGACAGCCTAGGTGGTGTATTAAAAAATCGATGCCTAAGATCACATTTGGATAGTGTAAACTGACATATGGACCTAGCCCCCTTGGACTGCGCCCTTTCTAACTCTTGTGTCCTTGTCCTTTGCCTTTGATCTTCCAATTTCTATGCAAAAACTTGTATTCTCGCTATATCCATGTCTTTGTTCAAGGAAGCAATGGTACAATATTTGACCAGATACATATCTAATCTATCAACATATCGATGAAATCTATCTACCATAGTAGCAACTACATTAGGAGAATACATGGCCAGGGAATTAAATTAAAGGCTATACTCTCTCATGCTCTTATTCCATTGGTGGAGATTCAAAAACTGATCTGAACGGGCCTCTCGAATCTCTAATGGCATGTAATGAGTAAGAAATGCCTCTTTGAACTCTTTCCAAGTAGTTTGGGGAGCATCTATATCTTTGGATTGCTTTTACACTTCAAACCACAGTATATCCACACCCTTCAATCTATATACTGCTAGCTCAACAACTTCTGTACCACTTATATGCATAACATCTAATGTGCGTTGGGTCTGACCAATAAAGTCTTAGGGATTTTCATTAGGATTTGACCCGGTGAAGGATGGAGGGTCCAAATTTAGAAAGTCATGTAACCTTTTTCTAGATTCCCTATTAGCACCACCTGCACCTATAACTGGACCTTCTTGTCTTTTACCTTGGCTAGTAACTATACGTGTCAATAGTTGGACTGCATTTCTCAAATCCCGCACGGTAGCATGGATAGGTGGTTCTGGGAAAATTTCACTACTTCCTTGTTCTTCAGGAGCTGGAGGAGTTGGAGATGTCTCTGACAGATACTCATCTTGAGCCTCATTTCATTGTCTCACCTGACTTGGTATACCAACAACCAATTCTACTCCCTTCCCTTTACCTTTGTTCTTCCTGATTTCTAGCATACTTGCTGTACAAAATAATTTAGGGGTTACACACAATCCACCTATTGCACTTAGCTCTATGGCACGATCTAAAGAATGAAAAGAAAGTAATAACTTATAAATACCACATAGCCCCCCTCTACTTATAAATGTGGTGCACAACACATCGACAAACAAGACTCTATATAGACATGACTTTGTAGACTCCCTAGTATGCTTTGATACCACTTCTGTCATGCCTAAAGTACCATTAAGGCTGACTGGCACCTATTGCCAATAAGTCCCGGGAGAAACAACCTGTATTTATGCACTTTCTATACATATTATAAGGGATGTCAATGCTCAACATGCCTTTGAGAAAGTAAACAGTAATAACAAGCCAAAAGGAAATGCATATGGCTAGGAAGTTAGGGCCACAGTGTCTAAAGTATAAGACATGACCACAATTTAATTTACATAGTCTACAAAGCCTCTAGATAAGGAAAAGTATCTGATAAGAGTCAGGATAAGCTTTAGACATGCAAAACTCTAAAGCAACTTGGATCTTAGTAACAACAACTGGATATCTTGTACTTCTATTGGGGAGACCTACTAGTAGCTGTACTTGCAGCATGAAATGTAAGTCCTCCGTAAGGGACATAAGTATGAGACAATGTACTGAATATGTAAAGTTGGAAATACTATATATAAAGTAACAACTCAAGCGAAACTATCCAGTGGTGTAGGATAAGAGACCATCCTTAGTCATACTGTAGGATCATTCACTTTATATTCTTTTTATTACTTTACCTTTACTGTATAATCTGAGCACAACATGTAGTACAAATGACCAGCTAATCAGTCACAAATCTACATCGAGATCAGTCCTATCCAGGCTTTTCCCTTCACCCCTTGGGCTACGCCCCATGATAAGATTAACCCTGGCTAGGTGATTCTTCCACCCATTGGGTTACGACCCATCAATAAGCAATATACTTTACCTTTCGATTACCTTTGAGATGATTCTTTTGGTGGTCATAATATTGGAGCTATGCAACTTTAGATGTAGTATGTGACATATAGATAATCATACAAGACAATATAATAGTGAAAAGAGTACATTACATAAATAATGAAATATGTATAGGGTGAAACAATTCATGAACTTTATTTAGCAACAAGAACCCATGTAACTTGGTATCTACGTATGTATGCAGATTTGAAGATGAGTATGTATGGGAGCATACGAACATGTGAAAGAGTGAAGACATGGTTAATAGTTGTGTTGGAGTTGGTAAGTGCCTTTATGTGCCAAAGAAGAATCAAGATTTCATGCCAAGTAGTATGAAATTGAGTAGCCTTACATACCTCGCTGTATGACCGATATTACCTCAAGATAACCTTACCTTACTCCAAATATTTATCTACAATATATTAGTTGATAAAACTAGCATTAGCAGCTAGTAGATACATTTTCACAGCCCAATCTCATAAAAAAATAACATACGGGTAGCAAGCAGATAATTCTGAACCCGAGCATATTCTTTTAACCTTTTTGCCCCAAATCATATTTTCTAATACACATTCTCATATACATATTAGGTGAAGCTTGTTTTAGTTCCATAACAGTCTTATAATAGCCCACAAAGCACAATACACAACAATTCGAGGCAACATATAAAGGTGGCATAACATTACATCCCTTCGCTACATTTTGACGTCGACAATTTCAAACCTGTTCCAACTTTAACCAAAAAGTCCCCACCATATATACACATTAAACCAGTCCTAAAATAGTTCAAAAACATTCTTCAAAATAGGTGGAGGACATGAGACCATAGTCCTTAATCAATGAACCCACAAGTTCCTATTACTAGCACAATTACGATATCACACAAGCACTCACTTTTCTGGACTGTAAAAATGGTACAACAGTCTTTATACATAATTATAGAACTAATACTCTTTAATAATAGTATCTACCTTTATATTCAATCCAACGAGAAAGAGAACAGTTCCAAATAAATAAGAAAAATGTACAACAACTTTTGGAACACATGCTGTCCAACAATTTCAGCAAGCATAACTAGCATATATTTCTTGTTTGTCATGGGATAAGTATAAAAAATACATGGATATTTTCACTTACCTTAGCCTTCAAGATTCAGGTTTCCTTCAAGAACCTATAAGGTTGTATTGGCTACTTTGTGAAGTGAAGTAAAGAGAAAAAATAGTCTTTAGGAAAGCTGAAAATTGTTCCAAAGTGAAATGACTTAAGGGGCTATTTTTGAGCCCTTTTAAAGGGTCTCTTTGGTAGACTTTATCTTGTGCTTTTGATCACATATTAAAACATATTAATAAGTTGGTTATGAAGCAGCTTGTCCCTCACACGTGGGCCAAAATGGATCTCAAAATTGATGGGCCTTGGCTGCCCATTTTCCTAATTCCTCTTCACTTAGTTTGGGCCCAATTAGTCAAGTGGGTTGTGTTGTACTTGGGACCTTCTATTATTCATCTTTGATGGTAAGTATTGTCCATTTACATTGGTAAAACACGAGTTAAAGTTACACCCTTAACACAGACTTTATTCATCATTGGACTTGGACAAATTTGATGTCAGGCCTCATCTCCATTTAGCAAGCAAATTTAAGCTAAGCAAGTAGGTGACTCACCTGCTAGCTTCCTAAGTCCTACTAAAATATCACTTCGTCACCTTATTTAAGATCGTGATCCCCTTAATTTGACTTAAAAATTATTTACACTCAACCCTCTTCAGCGTTGGACGTACATATCGCCCTCTAATTTGAGATTCAAGCACTTTTTAAAATTGACACTAATTTGAAAAGCCATATCATCTTTCATTTGCATAGTACTAGTATTGTAAGATGTGGGGTGTTTCAACTAGATATTTGAAGTTGACCATGATTACATGCTACTCTGTACACTTAATCTAGTATGTATATCTAGTTCGTATGTATATGTATGATGTGGTTGTGGTTATCAATATCTTTGTTGAGTAATTTTGGAAGAATTTTCTGATTAAACATGATTCTATGTTGCCCTATAGTTTATATGATCCTATATACTATTGTTATCTATTACGTACGTGTACCACTGTTTAGTGATTGAAGATACGCCATGTTCTGGGGACGATCATAAAGGTACCACTAAAGGAGCCTTATGACCTGTAATAAGAGATGCGTTGACAATGAGCCACTGGGGGTGAGAAATGGCAGTGATACCCTATAGTGAAGTGTAGGCTATATCTTATGAGCATTCTGAGTGATCTGTGATGAGACACTAGTTATATAGGTTTGTCTTAAGGACTGAAATCTAGTTGAGAGGGACACCTTTTCAGTAGGCCGAAACATGGTTGCCTTATGCGATATTCTTTGTGGCTGTTGACCTATGATATGATCCTGGTGGGTATCATCCTTCTGATTTATCTAGCATTGTAGGCCATAGCTTATGTTATACTGATGCTGTCCTATAAGTTGTTTTACACAGAAAAGGGCCTAGTAAGGGCCTAATATGAGCTAATTCCTTGGGAAAGCATACGTACTAACTTGACTTGCACCGGTATGATTGCGCATTGCTTATTGCTACATAGATGTGCTGACTAGGAGAACATGTATTAATTATATATTGTATGATAACCTGGTTCTACTAAATATATAACTCTACAGAGTTTGGTTCTCCCGGATACTTATGATGTACCATGATTGCCCATATTTTCTCTGTGCATTGGGCATTATTGAGGTTCTTCTATGCTTGGCCTTAGCTAGGGGTGGTTGTATGGTATTTTGTGATGTGTATACTCTTTGATATACTATTGATAGTTGTTGTGTATGGGTTTATTCCATTTGGTTCTAGATTATTTATTATCTTTGATAGAGGTAATGATTGTGATTGTTTGGGTTTGACTGAGATTGTAGGATACCTAGGTTGAGATCAATCACTTATGTTTACTCTGCGCATGATATGATTATCGTCGTCTACATTTACTCTGGGCATGATATAACTTGGAGTTTTGGATCTAGATAGATTAGTTGAGTGAGTGATTGATTGATACCTCGAGTTCCATATGACATTCACATTGTTGTTTGAGCACTGACGACCACGCTTGAGTATCCGTGTTCATGGATTACATGCCATGTGTTCTGAGTTTTGGTGTTGCGCATAAGTGATGGGTGATGGACATTGATTCTGAGGACTAAGAATCAGCTGATATTTGGGTCGAGGACCCTAATTGATATTCTATTGGGCTGGGCCGTATGAGTGATATTTAGTGGGGCTAGGTCCCATGATTGACATCCTGAGATAAGACACTATTGTTTATGCGACGGAGGATTCTTTCTCCCCTGAGAGATATATCTCGGCATTATATTGAGTGTCAGACCATCTGGCCCTGGCTGACTACTCGATTGGAGCCCAAGTAAGTGCACTATAGATTGGGTGTCATGTGTCATCACAAGGTCGAGGACTTGATTGACTTATGATTGTTATAGCGAGGCCTGTGATTACTTACCTGTAGATCCACTCATTTATTCACACCTTGATTGTGCGTGGGTGTACCTCCTAGGATTATGGGGGCTCAGGGGGTATTCAGGCTTAGATATTGGGGTTTTACACCCACGTATAGCTGACCCTTATTCTAATAATGTGGAGAGCTGGGCTCTACGATGGTTCTATGGGATTTTGTGATAGTTCTGAGGGATTCTGTGATTATTTATCAGCATAATTATTGTTCACGGGTGTACCTTCTAGCTTATGGGTCATAGTAGAAGTACAAGCATAGATACTAGCTCCTTGCATCCGTGTCCAACACTATGCCTCAATTGGGGGAAGTTGTGGTATTGTCCTGCGCAGTCTTCATCAACTAGTATCGATGTTTATTAATTGGGTTGGTTTAGGTTATCATTGTTCTTCACTTTGAATTTTATTTAGTTGCTTTTTGATGGTTCCCAGACATGCTTATGCCTTGATCTAAGTTTGTTTTGCTACATTGCTGCAGTTTTATATATTTAGACTTTATTTATGTTCACTATTTCACTCGGTCGATTAATGATGCTTACTGGGTGCCTTTTATGGTACTCACCCCTACTTCTGCATCTCTCATGATGCAGGTACAAGTACTAGTTGTGATAGTTAAGTTGGCAAACTTCGGGAGTGCTTAGGAGACTTTTGGTGAGCAACAACAACTCTGGCTTTTTGTAGCCTCCTTCCTGTTGATGGTCATCTTTTGCATCTAGAAATTGGCCTTATATAGTATAGTTTGGTATTAATAGGTGCACTCCTGGTTTTGTGTATAACTATGATTATTGATGTATAACTAGGAGGCTATGGGATGTTTAGGAACTTTACTTTGTTATTGATTGTGGTTATGCATCTTGTCAATGGTTCTGCTATTTCTGAGAATTTTTCTTCGTTTGTCCCTCCGCGTTAATGTTGTGTAGAGGATGGACTATGTGTAGGGAAGTGCTGCGTTGTCACACCCCGAGCCTATACCCTGGATGTAGCCGACACTTAGAAATCATTTTTGGTCCTAAGCGAATTACTTGGCCTGGCTAACTTACTCAATGGAAGATACTAACATCATGATGAATTAAATTGGGCTCAAAATTCATGAACTCAAACTTAGAAGACTAATATATACAACTTGACTCAAAATCTTTCAAACAACTTCAAAGAAATAACTTGAACAACTTCTTTCTAGTCTATAAAGCCTTTAAAGTACTGACTGTAAATAAGGCACCGGAGTAGGCTCATAACAACCTCAGCTAAAATATATACAAGTAAATAAAGGCTCCCGAGCTCCTCTTGATGCAAAGAGCCCTTATCGACTACTAATGGGGATTGTCTTCTACTAAATATTTGCTAACATAGCTAGCTGAATTAGCATCATAAAATGATGCAGCACCAAAAGCCTCAGTACATGGAATGTACGGTATATAAGGTGGCCAATAAGTACTAAGGGTAGGATACTCAACTTTAGATCTGAACTCTGAGATAGCCTATTGATAAAAGCGTGTTGTACAAGTAAAACATATGCTTTAGACGTGTTTAAAAGTGCATCTAAATATAAAAGAAATACTTACTTCAATAAATTAATGACCACTATCAAATCTATAAAAACATAATACTCAAATGCTTAGCTCTGGAAGTAGCTCAACTCAATCAAAAATGCAACATAATAAAAATAAGTATTTTAATAAAGAAATGGTAAATCTCAATGTGAAAAATAATAAACTTTACTTCTTGGAGAGTTTCTCTAAACGACAACCATCACTATGAGTTTCATGATGATACAGTGTTTATCCCACACTGCCAGAGCCATGCCATACTTTTCCTAGTTAAGGGACAAGAATTAGGAAAGTGGATCAATGCCAAGACTGGGCCATCTCAATGGCAAGTGAAAAGTTGTATTATTGGTACAATTCTATCCTATGCCGGCTACATAGTTTATGTGTTCAAGTTATTATTGCTCTCACTCATGTTGGTGCTCAATACTACTCCCAAAATAGCTTTTATAATGTTCATAACTTTGACATTAAGAGTTCTCAAAATGCCTTTTATTCTTTTGGGACTTACCTAACTTTAGCTTTCCTTAAATTTTTCTTAGCTTATCTCTTCTCTTTGACATAATTTGTATCAATGCAAAGTGTCTCAAAACATAACTTTATTACCTACTTAGCTATCTTGTTTACAAAGGCTTTAAGTACTTCTTAAACTCAACTCAAAAGTGTGAACATGATAGTTTCACAAAATATCTAGGGTTCTTATAATAGCAACTTTAACCCTGAAACTTGACTTAATAACATAATTTAGTAGTGAAATTAGTACGGGCCATGATTTTTATCAAGAAAAATACATGAACAATTTTTTTAATAGAATTAGCTAATAATGGAGAAAACTTGATCTCAACTTATGAACTTGATCTTAGGTAGAAACTTATAGTTAAAGATACTAAAATAAACTTAGAATAATTTTTGGAGGGCCTTACGTGCCTGAAATAATTAGATTCTTAAGAAGTTTGAAGAAGGTTCTTGAAAACCCTAACTTTTCTTCTCTTTAAAGTACATTATAGGTTTGGAGAATCTTTTGAGCATAAAGAAATCAAGGAATCACATTTAGGGACTTATTTTGTCTAAGAACTGACAAGTTTTGGCTTTAAGGGTGAGAAAGAACATGAAAATACCACTCTTTAAAATTGCTAATCGGGCCGTCTATGAGACCTTCTACGGCCCGTAGAAGCTATGGCCTATAGGGACCCTTTTATAAATATTTGGGCAATTTTGGGGTCTCTGGATCAGGCGTACGAGCTCATTTTACGTCCCATACAAGGTCTTATGACCCACATTTGGGTTCATAAGTTTTGAGACTCAAAAATTTCCATGCAAAAGTGTTTTTCCGAGTTGATAGTATGGGTCATATTTCAATTTACGGCCCATAAGTCAGGGTCGTAGAACAACTCTGTACCGGTAGTCTGTAGTAAAACAACAAAAACTTTTTACTCTGAACTCCAAATAAGGTAAAATCAGTTGTATTAGAAAGCTAATTCAATTAGCTTTCTTTGGTATATCGTAGGACACCTAATTTTTTGTGTGCTAAGTGGTATGATCATTTAAATTTGACCATTTCATAATTCAAAGTGAAAAACTTAACTGGTATGGAGGTTTTGAACTCAACAAAGCATGAGGGGTCTCTCATGATTCCAATTCACTTCTAACACACTTCTCACCTATACTACTGATCCTTAAAATTAAATAAAAGTAAAGTATTACTAGGTTTAATAGTATACACTTACGATGAAAAATTTTGGATCCTATGAATGGAATTGTGAGGTGTTACAATATCTCCTCCTTGGGATCATTCGTCCTTGAATGAAGGTGAGAGTGAGCTGGAAGAAAATGGATTTACCCTTAATATTTTCTCTTGTGAACTACCAACACAGATGGGGCTGATTCATACCAAGAGTATGGAACTGTCCATGGAAAATAAGATACGAATGATAAAAGGTTAAACATAAGTCACACTCTCTCTAAATTTATTCAGAAAAGAACATGGGTGCCTTGTGAATTAAATAGGGTTAGGAGTATGGTACTTTGAATAATACGACTAATAGCTTTTAATCCTAACAACACTTCTCGACTACACTTTTCATTATACATAGAACACTTCATTAGTTGCAACTCATATATAGCTCCCATGAGGATACATATGGCTACTATATCAAGGTCTAAGTCTAACTGCATACTCTTACCTTGTTCAAACCTAACTCTAACTCACAAAGGATTACACATAAGATAGCCATGCAAATCTTAACAACAAGGTTTATGCTTGATACCTTCATAAGAAATTTTATCCCAAGAGTACTACTCCCTTTTTCTTCATTCAAAAAGCCATCATTCCTACTCACTATGCATCTAATGCATCCTACATTAATTCACACCCGCCATAAACATCACATTCAAGCCTAGTACTTGAATCACTCCATGGGCTCTAAGTAACCACTCTTCTTAGAATCTCCTGCCTTCTTATGTTTTTAGACATCAATGTATCATGCCTTAATATGAGGAGTAAATACAAATGCTCTCATCTAACTCTAAGTAACAACACCTTATCTTGCTCTTCCCTCCTACTTATAGTTTTACCTTATATGGAATGGTAGATCACTAGTATCACAACAAGAATTATCAACCTCCTCCTAACTATCATTAATCAACTACTACTATTGGTATCACCATCAAAACTAAACAAAATCATTGGAGGGATTAGAATGAGAGATCTAGAGCATGATTCTTTGAGAAACCTTTTTATATAGGATAACACATGTCATATTATTATTTCATGGGCCACTAAGGGTAAGCTACCACTTTGTGAGGCTGAGTATACTATGGAACCTGAGTGCTTATATAAATTAATCTATATCATGAAACTAATATATGAGACTTTATAGATTAAGAATGAGATTAGTGGACTAGGATTTTTATCTCTTGTTCTAGGAACTAAAATAGCTATGAATTCATCAAAAATGTATGATCATAGATCACTGACATAATATTGATATGCAAGAGGTCAATAGACTATTATAATGTTTGAGAATTAGGAAGATGCTAGATTAGGAGTTAATTGATATACCACTAAAATTTTGTATGAATGTACCACTTTCTAATTCTCCTCACATGACATAGCTTCTTAGCTTATCATATCCCCCTTAGATTTGAGGCTAACACTCTAAGACTATAAATCTATTCCACCTTCCTTAAATTGATCCATATTTATGCCACCCTAATACTTAGAGAGTCACTAATCTCATGTCTACGGAACCCCCCCCACTTCATGTAGTACGAATCTTTGTAGGACTTCTTGCTAAGGTGCTTCTCTTAACCTCATCCTTACTCTATAAAAGTCTTTCTGTAGTTGATACTTGCATTGGCTGGTAAGACCACTTTATTTAACTCTTAATAACCTTTCTTCTCTTTCCTTGCATACTATCAAAAACCTCTTCTTTAAGTTGCCTATCTACCTAACTAGAAGGTACTTGAACTATATTTAAGATATTCATTATAGCCTATATATGATGTCTTCATTCAAACTTTTAAGGATAATGAAGAATGCTTACACCATCTTACTTCACACTGACAACTTGAATAAGCCATCTAAACACACCTAGGAAATCATAACTTAATCAAAACCTTATCTTAATTATATATACTCTCTTTGATACACTTCTTTTAAACATCTCCTTACTTAATGACTTAGCCATAATTCATTTTTCTCATCTAAGAATCATAGTACCATAGTTGTACCACTCATATTTACCACAAGATAATATCTTAACTCCTCACTTACTCCATGTTAAACCTATTAAATCAATAATCAACCAATCATTATAACCTTTTATGCTTCCATCCCTCTTATCATGATACTTAACTCAACTTCAAGCTTAATGTCTAGTACTAAAACACATATACAGATATAATTTTTAATATACTATGCCAACTTATGACTTTTAAGTGAAACTAATAAATATTAACCAATTTAGACCTTACAACAAGTAGTAAATTATTATCTTTTAGTCTACCTAGTTATAGTTTCTCATTGTATTCCCTTTCCAAAATCTAGGTGCTACTTACCCATTTACTATATATCATTGCCTAGTTAAGCACACAATTCGTTGAATATCATGGGACTTTTCCTTTAAAATAATAAACCTAGCTTAGATTTACCAACTCATGGCTTCTCTATGCTTCTATTCAAGGTCTATACTTGCTCTTTACTGAATAATGACAGATCAACATGACTCCATTCTAGTTCGAATGTACTCTGCATCATACTAACTAACACATCCTCCATTACCTTCTAACATGATAGATAAATGATACTTATTACTGTTGGATCAAAACCAAACAGAATTGATTTATCATCCCTTTACTTATCTTATAGCTATATAATTCTTATCTATATGTCTTAATCAACCATAATTGCTTTTGAATTTCAACATCTTTCTAGCTCTTAGATCATTCTGCAACTTATAATTTAGACAATAGAGTCTAAGAGTATGTCTTACTTCAACTTGAGGGAATGACTGATATGATGAAGTATGGATTCTCTCAAATCAATAGATTTTGGCACACTATTAGCTTCTCTCAAATCTGGTGCAGTACCATGACTTTCTGAAGTCTTTATCTGAGAGTAACTTATAAACAAGAATATAAATATTGTTTTAACCACCTTGATTATTAGGGGTAGTCAAATGGATTTGAGAAGAACATAAATCAGAATAAGTTTCTTATGGCACAACTCTATTGCACGATCTAGTATGAAAGAATGAGAGCCATCTCCTAAATGCCTTGTAGCCTCCAAATTATAAGTGTAGTGCATGAAACAACCATATACAAGACTCTACTAGGAATGACTTTATAGACATCATAGGACACTTGAACGTTGTGCTCTCATACCAAGTTTGTCATGCCCTAAGCCTACACCCTGGATAAGGTCGGCACTCAAAAACCATTTCTGGTCCCAAGCGAACTACTTGGCCTAGCTAACTTACTCAGCGGAAGACACTAACATCATAATAAATTAAAATGGGCTCAAAATTCATGAACTCAAACTTACAAGACTAATATATACAACTTGACTAAAATCTTTCAAAAAACTTCAAAGAAATAACTTGAACAACATATTTCTAGTCTATGAAGCCTCTAAAGTACTGACTTTAAAGTAGGCACCGATATAGGCTTACAACAACCTTAACTGAACATTTGCATCACGACCCAAGCCTAGGTCTTGGAAGTGACACAGCGAATAGGAACCTGAATAGATCCAAACAAGCCTCTTAGTATTTCAACAACACATCCTTGGTCACAGAAGCAAGGTAAACAACAACAAGATATAATAAAAAGGGGGACATGGGACTAAGGGAAGTCTTTGATATCATAAAAGCATAAAGATCCAAGCTAATAGCATAAATATATCATAATATTCCAACAACACCTCTAAATATAGAATGGAGCGGAGGCAAAGAGACTTTCTAGGCTCACCCTCATAATGTCAAATGTTCAACATAATAAAGTCTTAGAGATAGCAAGAGAAAGTAAATAGTATCCTCAAACTTGAGGACTCCCCAAGCTTATATTCGAATAATCTCACTAGCCACATGGAGGATGTTCAAGAGGAGCTCACGTTCCTACATGGTGATATAATATAGCCATAAAGTATGTACTAGTACGTTCAAATGTACTAAGTATGTAGAATGCAATGCAACAAGACATAATCCAATATAGTCAAAATGCATAATAATAGATAATAGATAAGCATAATCTCAATATGACATGCATGATCAATGCTTGAAGTAAAACATGGTTATGAATCATTCAATTTGCATAGAACATGACACATATATGGGGAAAGACCTTAACCGACAAAAAATAAGACCAAGTGAGCTACAATATGGAATTTCAATGATTATCCCTCATCGGTAAAGAGGTGATCTAATTGCCAAGGTAAACCATACTTCACCTTACGGTAATACGACCCATTTCGTATAAAGTAACCCTCCTTACGGGAACATGACCCATTTCAAAAAGGATTTTATTAGGAAGTGCACTAAATAGACCCATTAGTATAGAAAGGATATAACATACTCCTATATTGGCACATAGTTTGAGGACGCTTGAAGATAGTCCACGTCATCCAATCTACCAGTGCTAAGTCTAATCCCACGGTATACTTGAAATAATCATATCTTTAGTATCTTGTAATGAACATAGAATGATAACATGAGTAGCTCTTAAACATTATTGACATCTAATGGTGAGCCTAACTTAAAATATTAGAATAGATCATAGTCATGCATGAACCCTTGCTTTAACATTAATGGCTCACAAGAGGTAAAACTTTGAAAATAGGGCTTAAATTCATACATGCATAATCATAGATTATTTGATGAATTCATAACATACTTGATAGCCTATATTCATCATGTAGTACTTGACTTGTAAAACATGTAAATAACTTGAGAATTCTTTACTTAACATTTTATCTAATATTTGGTGGGTGTGTAATGCTTGTTAAAAATCATGCAATTCAAAAGTGAAATCATATGAGTAAACTTAATACAAATAAATCCACCAAAATATTGTAAAACACTCATGTAAGATAACTTGAAATCCATCATCAAATCTCATAATAGATCATAGTTTCATAGCTCAAGACATACAGTGTCTAAAATAAAAACCAACTGATAGTATAAGCTTGAGATAGATAGACATGCATATGTAATCAAAATCTCATAGACCTCAAACACATTTAATGCTTATAATCCAAATGAAAGATGCCCATAGATAATACAACTTGAAACATGCAATTTTCATAAAATAGGAAGATTGGGCTCCATGGATGGAAGGACTCAATGGATGAAATCCACATACCTAAAAATTTGTGGATTACTTAATGTAGACTTGAAGTTTGAATGAAGTTCTTGAGATCTGGAATTAAGCTTGGGATGCTTGAATTTGGATGAAATATTTGGTTATGTCTTGGAGAGGGTTTTGAGAGTGTCTTGAGTGATATAGAGTTGAAAAATGGCTAAGTATTGGTATTTTTATATATAAATGGGCATGGGGCCATGACCCTAACACTTAAGGCCAAGTCAAAAAATTAAGAATGTAATAACATTGCTTCAAAACAGGTCCATTTCACAGAGCCATCACGGACAACTTATCTCGAAAAATTGTATGAAAATCAATTTTCACTATGGGTCCTCTAAAATAAGGGTTATACCCACCTCCTACTCACTTTTTCTCCCTAATCAAGAATATGAAGTCAGATTTTCGATATCACGTACAAAGTTTGAGATATATGGAAATTATGATTATCGGCATTTTCGAGGCACATTTTTGAGGTGTTTCAATTTCTCCCCCTTGGGAACATTTGTCCCCGAATGATAAAGAAATATTCATAAGAGTAGTAATCATGAATATTTCAGCCCAACATTAGTGCAACAATTACAGTTAAACATCGTTTCAGAAATCTCAACATGAATGCCAAAATCACCATAAACTTGTTACCATAAACATGAATGCATGCAACATTATATGAGGGCTGAAACTTAGGACTTGAAATTAGTGGCAGGACTTAATTTCTTATTTAAGCTTGAGTAGAATGAAAGAGGTACATATATCGCTTCTTCAATTCCCATATGACACTTTCCACTACTTGATTCCTCCGAAGGACCTTGACGGATGCAACATCTTTGTTCATCAATATCTTCACTTATCTATCTAGTATCTCAATCGGGACCTCATCATAGGTCAGATTACCACCTACAACACCCACAACACCCACAACATCTAAGGGCATTATGCCACTTGGATCACTAACACCTTTCTTCAACCTAGATAAATTGAAAATCGGATAAACCATTTTCATTTCCATTGGCAACTCCAATTCATGTGCAAGCTTGCCAACTCTCCTTAATTTTCTATAAGGACCTACATATCTTAGGCTAATTTACCTTCCTTTCCAAATCGAACCACCAACCTTTATGGGTGAAACTTTCAAATAATCCCAATCACCAACCTTAAAATCAAGATCTCTCTTCCTCACATCAGAATATGACCTTTGTCTACTTTGGGTTGTCTTTAATCTTTCCCTTATCAACCTAAATTCTCCAAAGCTTCCATAAATAAATCTGGACTAAACAAGGCCACATTATCAACCTTACCAAGATACCTCTCCATAGTCTCTACCCATTCTCATGGAATCGAGAAGAGTAAGATAGGATAATTATGAGCCTCATCTAAAATCATCTTCCTCAAGTTATCAACATTATGAACACACAATCTACCTTGGTACCTAAGGGTACCATATCCCCCTTAGGAGAAAGCCTCCACTTTACCATTCTTCACCAACGTCTTCAACTCCAGCAAGGTGGGGTCAAGATCTTGTTTTGCCTTCACCTCCTCAATCAAAGAAGATTTAGAAGCGTTAACAACCACTACACCACCATTTCAAACTTTCTCCAACCGAACCCCCAATCTAGCCAACCAATTAACCTCTCTAGCCACCTCTTTGCCAGCATTATCAACATGAACTAGACTACCCATAGATACCCTACTTAAAGCATTACCCGTAACATTAGCTTTGTCGAGGTGATCATGCACACTCATATCACAATCATTAAGGAGCTCTAACCACCTTCTTTGTATCAAGTTAAGATCTTTTTAAGTGAACATATATTAGAGACTCTCATGGTAAGAAAATACATTAACATGAACCCCATACAAGTAGTGATGCCAAATTCTCAAAGCAAATAACACAACTGCATTTTTAAGATCAAGGGTGGGATGATTCTTCTCATGCACCTTAAGTTATTTAGAGGCATATGCTATTACCTTACCGTTTTGCATCAAGACACACCCCAAAACAATTCTTAAGGCATCACAATACACAACAAATCCTTCCAACACTTCCGATAGAGACAAGATAGAAGCAGATACAAGCTTATCTTTCAAAGTTTGGAAACTTTTCTCACATTCATCGGTTCACATGAATTTTGCCTTCTTTTGTGACAACTTAGTCATAGGAGAAGCAATATAAGAGAAACCATTTACAAATCTCTAGTAATAACACGCCAAACCCAAGAAACTTCTAATATCCAATGAAGTCAACGGTCTAGTCCAATTTCAAGTCACCTCCATCTTCTTAGGATCCACCTTAATACAATCACCGGACACCACATGCCATAGAAAAGATACATCTTTCAACCAAAACTCACATTTTTCATCTTTAGCATAAAACTTCTCCTCCCTCAAAATTTGCCACACCACCCTCAAGTGATCCATATGCTTCTCTTCACTGTGGGAAAAAATCAAGATATCATCAATAAAAACCAAGACAAACAAGTCAAGGTAGGGTTTAAAGACCCTATTCATAAGATTCATAAATATAGCAGGTGTATTACTCCACCCAAAGGACATAACCACAAACTCAAAGTGCCTATACCTAGTCTAAAAAGTTGTCTTGGGAATGTCACACTCCCTCACTTTCACTTGGTTGTAACTAGAACTAAGATCAATCTTAGAAAAGTCACTAGCCCTTTGAAGTTGATCAAATAGGTCATCAATCCTTGTTAGAGGATACTTGTTATTGATGTTGACTCTATTAAGTTGTCGGTAATTAATGCACATTCTAAGAGAACCATCCTTTTTCTTCACAAACAACATTGGTGCACCCGAAGGTGAATTACTAGGCCTACAAAACACTTTATCAACAAATCCCTCAATAGTTCCTTCAACTCCTTCAACTCCACCCAGGAAAAAAGGTAAGGGGGAATATAAATGGGTGAAGTATCAGTAAGGAGGTATATACCTTTGGGTGGAACACCGGGAAGCTCATCAGGCAAGACATAAAGGAACTCATTAACAATCGAAACTGACTTAATGGGAAGGACTTTGGACTCAACATCCCTAACCCTCACAAGATAATATAGACAACCCTTAGAAATTAACTCTTGGTCTTGTAACACCCCAAATATTTTTTAAGTTAAGACTGAGTCATCCTTCATATGATATAGAATTTTAATTAAGGATTCTTAATTGAGCATACATGTTAAAGTCAATTTCTTAGTATGACAATAGAATTGGAGTTGATATGAGATTGTAGTTCTAATGTATGACTTTATAAAAGTTAGGTGAACCAATGACTTATAAGTTGTATATATGTGCTAGGATCAATTTCTAAGTATTTAAAGTATATTAGGTGTGATTTAGTATCATAAGGGATCTTTTATATCAAGCCAAGTTCAAAGAATTTCTAGCAATTAAGTTTTCGTATGAGTCGATAGAAGGGTCAACTACGAATGACCATATCTCCTAAAGTATAATGAGTTGGATGACCCATAATATATCAAATAAAATATATTCAAATTAGCTTTCCAACACATCTAATTTCACATTAATCGAAGTTCAAAGAAGAAGTTATGATTATTTTACTAGAGAGGTGCAAAACTGTCCGAAAGTCCGCACCCAGAACGTGTCGCGGACCCTCGCTGGATGCGTTAATGACCTTTTTTCTTTATAATTAGAGGGTATTTTTATCCTAAAAGCTTTAAGGTTTTATTTATGGTCTCTAAAGCATATAAAACACCAGTTTTCATGATTAAAACCATCTCCCTTCTCTCCTAAACATAAACCCTCAAGAATCATCAAAAAAATCATCAAGTTAGGATTAGCTTCCAAGATTCCTCCTCAAGGTAAGTTATTCTTCATGAATTTTAATCTACCTAACTCGAATTTCTTCATCTATTTATGAAGTTCTAATAGGATTTTAAATCATAACCTAGGGTTTTAAGAAAACAAATTCAAGAATCCCAAGAGAGGATTTCTTGACTCTTTTTCTTCAAGAATTATGGTTCTTCATCAAGAACTCTAAAGAGTCTAAGTCAAGAATTAAAGAATCAAATATAATTCTTTCAATCAATGTCCTTCCATGTTTTTTTCACTTTAAAAGAACTACAAATATTGGGGATTTTTTCCAAGAAAGAGAAGAGAAGATTGCAAACTTTCCCCAAACTTCCACTAATGATTTCTCTCTCAATTTTGATCGGATTTGAGCGATTCAAAAGCCTAAATTGTATATTTTTTCATGGATAACACCATGGTAGCTTCAAGAACTGACTTTATTGCTTTGTTTGAGGTAAAAATTATAGATTTACTACTTCCTTTTTAATGTATTTTGAAAATTTTAACATGAGATTTCTTCCTCATGTTACCTCCGTTTTTGAAATGATTTTATCGTTAAATTTCTTATCACTTGGAAAATATTTTCATGTATAAATTTTCAGATTCCAATGATATTTTCCAGTGATGAAATTTTTGAACTATTTTACACCAAATAAATTAATTTTAATGTCATTAGATTTATTATATAATTATGATGCTATATTTGAATAGATTTTGGTGAATTGGAGTGTCATAGAAAGGAAA
>JAOTQJ010158078.1:0-29000 GCA_025642045.1 Solanum sejunctum | reverse complement strand
GAAATTCTAACCACCTTTGTTGTCTCAAGTTAATATCTTTTTGAATTAACAGATATTGGAGACTCTTATGATCGGTAAACACATCAACATGTTCCCCATACAAATAATGACGCCAAATTTTCAAAGAAAAAACCACGCCTACCAATTCAAGATCATGAGAAGGAGAATTCTTTTCATGCACTTCTAGTTACCTAGAAGCAGAGGCTATCACCTTACCATTTTTCATCAAAACACAATCCAAACCAATCCAGAAGGAAACACAATACACAACAAACCATTCCAACCCTTCCAGTAGAGAAAAGATAAGAGCAGACACAAGCTTATCCTGCAAGTTTAGAAACTCTTTTCATACTCATTGGTTCACACAAATTTAGCATTCTTTTGAGTATACTTAGTCATGGGAAAGTAATAGAAGAGAACTCATTCAGAAACCTCCAGTCGTTATGACCAAGAAGTTTCTAATATCTGATAGGGTCAATGGTCTAGGCCAATTTCTAATAACATCCATCTTTTTAGGATCCATCTTAATAAGATCCCTCGACACCATATTACCTAGATAGGTAGCCTCCTTCAACTGAAATTCATATCTTTCATTTTTAGCATACAACTTCTCTTCCCTAAATCTTTGTAGCACTACCCTCAAATGAGCCATATGCTCCTCCTCACTATGAGAATAGATTAAAATATCATTAATGGAAACCAACAAAAAAATATCAAGGTAAGATATAAAGACCCCATTCATAAGATCCATGAAGATAGCCGGTGTAGTGGTCAACTCAAAAGACATCTCCACAAATTCATAATGCCCATACCTACTCTAGAAGGCCATCTTGAAAATGTCACACTCCCTCACCTTCATTTTGTAATACCCGGACCGAAGATCAATCTTAGAGAAGTGACTAGTCCCTTGAAGTTGGTCAAACAAATTATCAATCCTTGGGAAAGGATACTTATTCTTGATGGTAGCCCTATTAAGTTTCCGATAGTCAATACACATTCTAAGAGACCCAACCTTCTTCTTCACAAACAACATTAGTGCACCCCAAGGTGATTAGATAGGCCTAATAAAACCCTTCTCCAACAAGTTTCTCAATTTCTCTTTTAACTCCTTTAACTCCATTGGGGCCATACAGTAAAAGGGAATCGAAATGGGTTGATTATTGGGAAGGATGTCTATACTAAATTCTATTACCCTTTTGGGAGGAACACCGGGAAGGTCATTTTGAAGGACATCAAGGAACTCATTTACAACCGGAACCAACTCTATAGGAAGGATGTTGGACTACACATCCCTAACCCTCACTTAGAAATCAATTTTTTGGATTTAGTGCAAGTGAAAAATCTCCCCTTGACCACCACATCATGATTCTCCCACTCAAGGATGGGTTCATTTGGGAATTGGAATTTGACCCTATGGGTTCCATAATCAATAGAGGCATAATATACATGCAACCAATTCATCATAAGAATAACATCAAAATCAACCATATCTAACTCAACAAGCTCACAAGGCAAGTTTTTATGCAAGATACAAATGGGACAATTTCTATAGACCTTTCTAGCAATAATAGATGCACCAATAAGAGTAGACTCCCCATAAGACTCACACAACAATTTAGGCCCAACATGAAACTTTTTGGCAATAAGAGGAGTAACAAAAGAAAGAGTGGCACTAGGGTCTATCAATCATACACATTAAAATAAAAGACTTTTAATATACCAGCGATGACATCCTGAATCTCATCAACCCCTTGCCTCCCTTGAAGAGCATCAAACTGATTGTGCCGTGGGGAACCACCTTTTTTGCCTCCTCTACCCAAAGGAATTGTATTAGCACCCCAGCCTTGAGGACAAACATCCTTACCTTTGTTTCAATTATGAAAATAATCGGCCTTCTTGTGACCCACTTCCCCACAACCATAACAAGCATTAGTACTCATCAAATATGGGCCAATATGACCCTTACCACATCTTGGACACACATCATTAAGAACCACACCATTATCATCTTGACCTCTTGGGATTTTATTGGCAAACCTCTTATTAAAAGCATGAGAAGACCTTTGGCCTTGATGAAACCGACCACCTTCGCGACTTTGGAACTTACCCTCAAAACAGGCCCTCTTGGCCTCATGACCCCTCCTCTTCCTCAAATTTTCCTCCCCTATTTGTTCGGCATCAGGCATCAAGCAGGACAAGTCCATGTCATTAACCAACATAGCTGATCAAAACTCCTCACTCACCAAGTTAGATACACCCATCACGAACTTGTTCATTCTAGACCTTGGCTCGGCAAGCAAGTGTGGAGCAGATTTTGAGAGTTGGTTGAACTTGATGGCATACTCCCTCACACTCATAGATCCTTGCTTCAAATTCATGAACTCCATCATTTTGGCCTTTCTAAGCTCAAGAACGAAGAATTGGTTTAGGAAAGTAGCCTTAAACTCCTCCTAGAGAATCACATCATTGTTCCCATTCTCCTTCTTGCATTGATTGTACCATACTTTTTTCTACCCCCTTGAGTTGGTAAGCCACCAACTCTGCCTTCTCTCCCAAACTCATACACATGATAGCTAACTTGAGGGTCCTCATCCACTTTAGACCCATTGAACTCTGGTAGGTTCATCCTTAAAAAGTCCCTCACCCGAGATGCTAGAGTACTAGCATGAGGAGCTTGAGCCCCTTGGTTATCTTGGTTAGCCACAACATAAGCTAGCAAAGTGAGAACATACCGGAGCTCACCATGAGCCAGTTGTTCCTCGGGTTTGCGGGCTCTTCTTCCTCTTATGTTAGGAATGATCTAGCATAGAAAATGACAATCCTTAAGGGCAAATCTTACCTTAACTATCATAGTACGACATAGATCAAGAAGAAGGAAAACATTTCCTAAAATGTTCTCATAGCCTCTTATGCATAGTTGTGGTGCACATTAAAACCATGAATAAGACACTAATCAACGTGGTGTATTAGATACGAAGGACCATTAATAGCCTAGTACTTTGACAATAAATTTGTCATGACTCAAGCCTAGGGCCTAGACAGAGACGAAGAATGGGGAACCCAAAGGGGCGGCAAATAAGCCTCTTTACATATCATTGCATATCCTTGGTTGCGAAAGCATTAAAATTAACAAGAAGTATGGCATCATATCATAGAAACATAGAAATCTCAATAGAGTATGGCATTAATACATCATAAGGTTCCAACAACACCTGTACTACATAGATTGGAGGCAGGACCAAGACAAGCAACTAGGCTCACCCTTTTAATCATGAGCATATATCAAAGGAAAGAGTCTTCATACATAACATAGAATCCAAGACATTGTCCCCAGAATGGAGGACTCACCAAACTTACTTGAGAGAAATCATACTAGCCACGTGGAGGAGGACGATCAAGTGGGGCTCCAATTCCTACATGGTGATATCATATAGGCATAGAGTACGCGTTAGTACATTGGAATGTACTAAGTATGTAGTATGAAATATAAGAAGATATAGGCAACATAATCGAAATGCATAAACTTAGGCAATAAATAAGCACATAGCAATATGGCATGCATAGATGACATTTAGAGTAAGTCATGCTTACATAGAACATAATATATGTGTAAGATAAGACCATAAAAATAAGATATCCAAGGCCTACCACCCTCTTGGAGAGGCAAAGGAGGTACAAATCCCTCAATATGGTTATTGAGGTACCAACCCCTCAACGTGGTTATTGGGGTACATACATCCAATTCTGAGTATTGGGTATCATGGGCCTACTACCTCTCGAGTGAGGCTATCATGGTACAAACCTCTTAGTATGGTTTTGGGGTACATATCCCCCAATCCGGTAGAATGGGCCTACTACCTCTTGAGCGAGGCAATCGAGGTACCAACCCCTCAATGTGGTTACTCGGGCCTACAACACCCTAAGCGAGGCTTGGTAAACTCACAACACTATAGAGGAAAATGACACATATATGCATTCCTATTATCATTGTAAAGTCATTCAAATCATAAGCCATGCTTTAGACCTTTAACAACTGAAGAATCTATAATCAGATATTTTATCAAACATTTGGCGGGTGTGTACTGCTAGTCTAGAACCATGCAATTCAAGATTGAAATCATGCAAGAAAATCCAATTTAAAACCACGCACTAATAGTTGATAATACCATCATGCAATATACATCAAAACCCTTCATTAAATCTCAAGATATATCCAAAATTTATAGCTCAAAATACGCTTAAACAGTCACTCTTTTACAAAATTCCAACATAGTTCATAGCCAAATTCATAGTAAGTAAAACCCATAAGTAAGTCAACTTAGAAAAATAACATTTAGGTAAAAAGGAAGGTTGGTCACTATAGGTTAAAGGACCCAATGGTTCAAACTCACATATCTTGACTTCGGAGATTTCTTGATGAAGATTAGAAATGGAGAATTGAAGCTTTAGTGAAATTCTTAAGATTAGGATGAGTTTTAGGACTTACAATTTGGGCAAAAATATTTGCCTAAATGTTTGAGAAAGTATTGGGGAATGTCTTGGATGATATGAAGGTGAAATATAGCTAAGTATAGGTATTTTCACGCATAGGAAGACTTAGGCCCAAGAACCAAAAGCCTTGGACCGAGATGAATATCACTGGCAATAAAATACGATGTCCATGTGTTTTTTGCGATGTAGACCTATTGCGGAGGCAATTTTACACTGAACCATGATGGTTGTATGTCGTAGTACCATCGTGGATTACCACTATTTTGCGCAAACTTGGTAAAATTAAATTTCATTACGGTTGCTCCAAAATCAGGGTTAGACCTATTTCCCACTCAATTTTGACCCCTGATCAAGAATATGAAGTCGAATTTCTGATATCATGCATGAGTTTTGAGATATATGGAAATTATGATTCAAGGAACTTTCAAAGCACATTTTTCAGCACTTTTTGGGTTGTTTCAGTTGACCAAGCCTCGCTCAGGAGGTAGTAGGCCCGTGCTACCGCATTGGGGGTATGTACCTCAATAACCATATTGAGGGATTTGTACCTCGATTACCTTGCTTTGGAGGTTGTAGGCCCATGCTACCAAATTGGCAGTATGTATACCAATAATCATATTGAGGGGTTTGTACCTTGATTGCCTCGCTCGGGAGACAATAGGCCTATACTACCGGATTAGGGGGTATGTACCCCAAAAACCACGTTGAGGGGTTGGTACCTCAATAGCCATATTGATGGATTTGTACTTCATTCGCCTCTCCAATGGGGTGGTAGGCCTTGGATATCCTATATTGATAGTCTATACTTCCACATATATTATGTCCTATGTAAGAATGATTTACTCTAAATGTCATCCATGCATGTCATATTACTATATGCTTATTCATTGCCGATGTTTATGCATTTTGATTATGTTTTGCATTGCATCCTACATACTTAGTATATTCCAACATACTAATGCATACTCTTTTCCTACCTGATGTCACCATGTAGAAACCAGAGTCCCACTTGATCATCCTCCTCCATATGGCTTGTACGTTTCTCTCAAGTAAGTTTGGTAAGTCCTCAATTACAAGGACAATGTCTTGGATTCTATGTTATGTATTAAGACTCTCTCATTTTATGTATGCTTATGCCTAACAGGGGTGAGCCAGGTTGTTTCTCATGGTCCCCCACTCATATCTATGTAGTAGAGGTGTTTTTGGAACCTTCCGATGTATTAATGCTCTACTTTATTGAGCTTTCTATGTTTTTATGATATGAATGATGTCCCTTAGTCCTATATTACTTTTTTACTATTCTTGTTGTTGATTTTAATGGTTCCACGACCAAGGATGTCTAATGATATGTAAAGAGACTTGTTTGGGGCCCCTTTGGTTCCCCATTCGTCGTGCCACGTCTAGGCCCTATGCTTAGGTCATGACAAACTTAGTATCAAAGCACTAGGTTGTTAGGTCTTCGACATCCAATGCACTGCATTGATTAGAGTCTTATTTATGGTTGTATTGTGCACTACAACTATGAGTAGGAGGCTATGAGATGTTTTAGAAAATGTTGCCCTTTTTCATGTTATAAGTCATGCTATAGAGTTAAGGTAAGGTTTCCTGCCCACCCCCACTAATGATTGTCCTTTTCTATGCTTGATCATGCCTAACACAAGAGAAAAATGATCCCATACTGCTGAAGATCAACCGACTCATAGTGAGCTCCAGGATACTCTCACTTTACTAGATCAAGTTATGGATAATCAAGCCAATCAAGGGATCCAAGCCCCTCATGCTCCTACAAAGGCATTTCGGGTTCAGGGACTTTATGAGGATAAACCCATTAGTGTTAAATACATCTAAGGTAGGTGAGGACCGTTAAGAATTTATTGATGAGGTATATAATGTGTTGGCTATCATGGGTGTGAGGTCGGAACAGAAGGCGGAGTTAGCTGCTAAACAACTCAAGGGATGGCCTAAATATTGTACACTCAATGCAAGGGAGAAAAGGGGAATAATAATGTGGTTCTATGGGAGGAGTTTATGGTGGCTTTTCTTAATCATTTTTTCTCGCTTGAGCTTAGGAAGGCCAAGATGGTAGAGTTCATGAATTTGAAGCAAGGATCAATGAGTGTGAGGGAAAATGCCCTGAAGTTCAACTAATTGTCAAAATATGCTCTGTTAGGTAACAATCCAAGGTCTAGAATGAACAAGTTTATGATTGATGTATCCGGCCTGGTAGTTGAGAAGTGTCGATCCGCTATGTTGATTAGTGACAAGGACTTGTCTCGCTTGATGACCTATGCCAAACAAATAGAGGAGGAAAAGTTGAGGAAGAGGAGAGATAATGAGGCTAAGAGGGTCTATTTTGAGGGAAAGTTCCAAAGTCGCAAGGGTGGCCAATTTAATCATGACCAAGGGTTTTCTCATGCTCCTAATAGGAGATTCGCCAATGACATACTATGGGACCAAGGTAATGATGGTGTGGGTCCTATCGATGTTTGTCTAAGATGTGTTAGGGCTTATAGTATCCCATGCTTGAGTGATACTAATGCTTGTTATGGTTGTGGGGAACTAGGTCACAAAAAGGATGATTGTCCTCGTAATTGAAACAAGGGTTAGGATGTTCATCCACAAGGCCGGGGTGCTAATGTGGTTCCTTTGGGTAAAGGTGGACAACAAGGTAGTGCCCCAAGGGACAATTGATTTTATGCTCTTCATGGATGGCAAAGGGTTGATGAGGTTTCTGATGTTATCACAGGTATGTTAAAAGTCCTTTATTTTGATATGTATGCATTGATAGACCCTAGTGCTACTCTCTCTTTTGTTACTCCACTTATTGGAAAAATGTTTAATGTCTAGACCAAATTATTATGTGAGTCTTATGAGGTGTCTAATCTTATTAATGCATCTGTTGTTGCTAGAAAGGTCTAGAGAAATTGTCTCGTTTACATCTTGCATAAAATATTACCATGTGGTCTTATTGAGTTGGATATGGTTGATTTTGATGATATTCTTGAGATAAATTGGTTGCATACATACTATGACTCTATCGATTGTAGATCCCATAGGGTCAAATTCCAATTCCCATATGAACCTGCTCTTGAGAGGGAGAGTCATGATGTGGTGGTCAAGGGTAGGTTTATCTCTAGCATTAAAGCCCAAATGTTGATCTCTAAGAGGTGTCTCTATCATCTTGTGAAGGTTAGGAATGTTGAGCCAAAGTCCTTCCAATAGACTTGATTTCAGTGGTAAATAAGTTCCTTGATGTCTTTCCTAAAGACCTTCCTGGTGTTCCTCTCAAAAGGGAAATAGATTTTGGTATACAATCTTTCCCGATACTCAACCTATTTCTATTCCCCCTTACTTTATGGCCCCGACGGAGTTAAAGGAGTTGGAGCAATTTAGGAATTTGTTGGACAAGAGTTTTATTAGTCCTAGCCAATCACCTTGGGGTGCACTTGTGTTGTAAAAAAGAAAGATGGGTCCCTTAGAATGTGTATTGACTATCGGCGACTTAGTAGGATCACCATCAAGAATAAGTATCCTCCCCCAAGGATTGATGATTTTTTTAACCAACTTCAAGGGGCTAGTCACTTCTCTAAGATTTATCTTCAGTCCAAATATCATCAAATGAAGGTGAGTGAGTGTGATATTCCCAATACGGCCTTCTGGACTAGGTATAGACATTATGAGTTTGTAGTTATGTCTTTTGGGTTGACCAATACACCGGCCATATTCATTAATCTTATGAATAGGGTCTTTAAACCCTACCTCAATTTGTTTTTATTGATGATATTTTGATCTATTCACATAGTAAGAAGTTGCATAAGAGTTATTTGAGGGAAGAGAAATTGTATGCTATGCTAAGTATGAGAAGTGTGAATTTTGGTTGAAAGAGATTGCCTTCCTAGTTCATATGGTGTCGTAGGATGGTATCAAGGTGATTCTTAGAGGATAGAAGTGATTAGAAATTGGCCTAGACCTTTGACGACGCCATACATTAGAAGCTTCTTGGGCTTAGCGGATTATTACTGGAGATTTCTGAATGGGTTCTCTTCTATTGCTTCCCCCATGACTAACTTGACACAAAGAAGGCTAAAATTGAGTGGTCCGGTGAATATGAAAGGAGTTTCCAAACATTGAAAAATAAGCTTGTCTCCGCTCATATATTGTCTTACCGGAAGGGCTAGAAGGGTTTATGGTGTATTATGATGCTTCAAGGGTTGGTTTTGGTTTTGTTTTGAAGAAAAATGGTTATGTGATAGCCAATGCTTCTAGGAAACTAAATGTGCATGAAAGTAATTAGTATTTGCTTTAAAAATTTGGCGTTATTATTTATATAGAGTGCATGTTGATGTATTTACAAGTCATAAGAGTCTCCAATATGTGTTTACTCAAAAATATCTCAACTTGAGTGTCAGGATCTAAGCTAGGTCCTAGACGTGACACAGTTCAAGGGGAAACCAAATGGACCCTAAGCAAACCTCTTAGAACATCATTACACATCCTTGGTCGCGAAAGCAATAAAACAAGCATCAAGAGATAATAAAGTGGGGCAACCGTGCTATGGGAAAGTACTTTTGTGTCATAGACATCAAGAACAATAGAGTCAAGGATCTTAGATTAGACACATAATATGTCCAACAAACACCTTTAATACATAGATAAGAGCGAGCCCAAGACAAATCAACCGAGTTCACCCTCATAGTCAAAACATTCAATAAAGAAGAATGTCTCAATAAATAATAATAGAAATATAGACTAAGGTCCCCAAAGAGGAGGACTCACCATAAGCTTGAGTAGTACCAATCTAGCCACATGGAGGAGGAGGATAAACTTAGGCACCGGTCCTTACATAGTGATATCATGTAGTCAAGAGTATGTGTTACTATATTTGAATGTACTAAGTATGTAGGATGCAATGCAACAAGGATTAAGCATCATAGTCAAAATGTGTAACAATAGGCAATAGGCATAATATAACAATATGGCATGTATGATCAATGCATAGGTAAAACATACTTAAGTAACTCATGCTCATATAGGATATCATATGTGTAGAAGAGACCAAACTAGATTTTCAAAGTACAAAACCCTTGGTAGGTTAGTGATGATGTCGCCCCATCACTAGGTGGAAAAGTACAAACCCTTCACTTAGTTGGTGATGATGTCATCCTATCACTCCGATAGAGAAGTATAAACCTTTCACTAGGTTGATGAGTAAAAACCCCTATCTAGGTTAGTGAATATACCAACCCATCACTAGGTGGAGAAGTACAAACCCTTCACTAGGTTGATGAGTACAAACCCCCATCTAGGTTATCCAGGTTCTTAGACCACCGGATTGGGTGTGGTCTAATGTAACAATTTATATAGAATTTAGCATATACATAAGTTCATTTCATCATCATATAGTCAATCATATCATATATCATGCTTTGGACCTTCATTTCCTCAAGAATCCACATCCGGACATTTTAGCAAACACTTAGAGGTTGTGTAATGCTAGTATAAGACCATGAAATATAAAGATGAAACCATGCAGTAAAATCTATTGTAAAACCATCAATCAACACCTTGAAACATCTTCAATCAACATACATCAAAACTTCTCATCAAATCTTTTAATAGATCAAAGATTTACAACTCAAAAGATAACAAAGCAGTCACAATTTTACATAGCTTTATCATATTATGCAATGAATTTCATAATAAGCAAGATCCATCTGTAAATCAACTTTAAATCATGCAATTTGAGTAAATGGGGGCTTGGGTATCATGGGTGAAAGGAACTTATGATAGAAACCCACATACCTTAGCTTAGAGATGACCTTGGTGAAGATTAGAGATGGAGACTTGAAGTTTGAAGAAGAATCTTGAAGGAGAACGTTAGGTTGGAAGTAGGGTTTGGGAGTTGACTTTTGGGAGTGAAAATATGGCTAAGTATTTTCGTGAGTATTGGAGAATATTTAGGATGATATGATGGTGAAATAAGGCTAAATATAGGTAAAAACACGGTTGGGAACACTTAAGCCCAAAACCCCAAAGCCTTGGACCAAGATAGAAATAACTGGCAACAAAATACACAGGTCAGCAATGTGGACCTGCAGCAAAGGCATGTATGTGACAACTACGTATCGTGGTGCTACCACAGATCATCTCTAGAAATTAAAATTATGGAAATTTGAAATTGTAATTCAATTGATCTAAAATTGGGGTTAGACTCTTTCCCCTCTAATTTTTATCTCCTGAACAAGAATGTCAAGTCAAATATTTGATATTGCGCATGGATTTTGAGATATATGGAATTTAAAATTTCTGGCATTTCGAGGCACATTTTCGGGCTCTTTTTGGGCTAATTCCAATATTTCCCCCTTGGGATCATTCGTCCCCAAATGTAAAACATACATATAAGAAAAGAGTAATGATGAATAAATCATCCCCAACAATAATGCAACATTACATTTAAAACACCATTTTCAAAATCTCAACATAAGTGTAAAATCATCATAACTTGCCAACTTAAACATGAATGTATATAAATGACATAGAGGCTGAAACACAAGACTGTGATCACATAGGGGACTTAAAATTAGTACCTTAGTCTTGAGTGGAGTGTAAAAAATATAAGGATACAACTTTTGCTTGTCCACCTCGTGCTCCCAAGTAGCACTCTTAACTTGTTAGTTCCTCCAAAGGACCTTAACGGATGTCACCTCCTTGTTCCTCAATCTCTTTGCTTGTCTATCCAAAATATGAACTGGAGTCTCCTCATAAGTTAAGCTATACTCAATAACACCCACTATATCAAGAAGCACAATACAATTAGGATCACCAACACATTTTCACAACATAGAGACATGGAACACCGCATGAACAAAATTCATTTTACTAGGTAACTTCAATTCATAAGCTACCTTGCCAACCCTCTTCAAGACCTCATAAGGACCAAAATATCTTGGACTCAACTTCCTCTTTTTACCAAAATGGACCACACCTTTCATTAGAGAAATTGTCAAATAAACCCAGTTACCCACTTTGAATTCAAGGTCTCTTTTTTTCACATCGGCATAGGATTTTTGATGACTTGGCTTGTCTTCAATCTCTCTCTAATCATCCTAAAATTCTCAAGAGTCTCCATAACAAGATCTGGTCCCAATAAAGCCAACTCTCCAACCTCAAACCATTCAATCGGTAATCTATAATGTCTCCCATAATGAGCCTCAAAAGGAGTCATACCGATGCTAGAGTGATAGTTATTATTATAGGCAAACTCAATCAAAGAAAAATGGTCATCCCAACTACCCCTCAACACCAATACACATGCCTTAAGCGTATCTGCAAGGGTTTGAATGGTTCTTTCAGGTTGGTCATCCATTTGAGAGTTAAAGGTTGTACTCAGGTAAACTTTTGTACCAAAACCCCTTTGAAAAGACCTCCAAACATGTGAAGTGAATTGTAAAACATGATCCTATATGATGGACAAAGGAACCCCATACAACCTCACTAACTCATGGATGCACAATCTTGCATACTCTTCAACCCTATATATTGTCTTAACTGGTAGAAAGTGAGTCGATTTTCTCATACTATCAACCACCAAACAAATGGAATCAAAACCTTTGCAGGTCTTGGGCAACCCAACCACAAAATCTACAATAATCACCTCCCACTTCAAAGTAGGAATCTCTATGTCTTGGGTTAGACCACCCACTCTTTAATGTTCGGCTTTGACTTGTTGACAACTATGGCAACAGGGAATGAACTTGGCAATGTCCCTCTTCATGCCTTCCTACCAATACACATCTCTCAAGTCTCTATACATTTTGGTGGAACCAGGATGGATAGAATAAGAAGAATTATGGGCCTCATCAAGAATTTTCTCCCTTAAACCATCAACACAAGGCACACACAACCTACCTTGGTACCTAAGGGCACCATCTCCCCCTTAGAAGAAAACCTCTACTTTTCCCCTTTCACCAAAGACTTCAATCCAAGAAAGGAGGAGTGAAGATCTTGCTATGCGATCACCTTATCAACCAAAGAAGACCTAGACCTATCAACAACCACAACACTGACATCACCAATCTCTTCCAACCTAACCCCCAATCCAGTCAATTGATGCACCTCTATAGCCATCTTCTTTTCACCACCACCAACATGGGCTAAGCTACCCATAGATATCTTACTCAATGCATCCATCACCATATTTGCGTTACTCAGATGATAGTGCACACTCATATCATAGTCTTTGAGAAATTCTAACTGTCACCTTTGCCTCAAGTTGAGGTCTTTTTGAGTGAAGACATATTAGAGGATCTTGTGATTGGTGAACACATCAATATGCACCCCATACAAGTAGTGATGCCAAATCTTTAATGCAAACACAATGGTGGCCAACTCTAGATCATGGATGGGGTAGTTCCTTTCAAGTACCTTGAGTTGTCTAGAAGCATAAGCTATGACCTTACAATTTTGCATCAACACACAAACCTAACCAACCCAGGAATCATCACAATACACCATAAGTACCTCAAGCCCATCTGGTAGTGACAATATTGGAGCAGACACAAGCTTGTTTTTCAATGTCCAGAATCTCCTCTCACACTCATCGGTCCATAAAAACTTAACCTTCTTTTGAGTCAATTTTGTCATAGGGGAAGCAATGGAGGAGAACCCATTCATAAACCTTCTATAATAACACTCTAAGCCCAAGAAGGTCCTAATATCGAATGGGGTCAATGGTCTAGGCCAATTTCTAGTCATATTGATTTTCCTAGGATCCAATATTATACCATCCCCTGATACCATATGACCTAAGAATGCAACTTCCTTCAACCAAAATTCACACTTTTCATATTTGGCATACAATCTCTCCTCCCTCAACCTTTAAAACACAACCCTTAAATTCCCCATATGTTCCTCCCTACTATGTAAATAGATAAAAATATCATCAATGAAGACCACAACAAAAGAATCAAGGTAGGGTTTGAAGACCCTATTCATTAGGCCCATGAATATGGCTAGTGCATTAGTCAACGCAATGACATCACATCAAACTCATAATGCCCATATCTAGTCCATAAAATCAACTTAGGAATATCACATTCCCTCATGCTCACTTGATGATACTCAAAACAAAGATCAATCTTAGAAAAATAGCTAGCCCCTTGCAATTGGTGAAACAAATCACCAATTCTTGGAAGAGGATACCTATTCTTTATGATGACCCTATTAAGTTGTCGATAGTCAATATACATTCTAAGGGACCGATCCTTCTTTTTAACAAACAACACCAGAGCATCCCAATGTGATTAACTAGGTCTAGTAAATCCCTTTTCCAACAAATCTTCAATTGCTCTTTTAACTCCTTCAACTCCACTAGGGCCATATGATAAGGGGGAATGGAGATAGGTTGAGTATCATGGAGGAGGTCTATGTGAAAATCTATCTCCCTTTAGGGAGGATTTTTTCATAAGGAAGGTCATTTGGGAAGACATCAAGAAACTCATTTACAACCGAAACCGACTCTATGAAAGGGACTTTGGACTTTATATCTTTAACCCTCACTCGGTGGTAAAGACACCCCTTAGAGATCAACTTATAGGCTTTAATACAAGAAATGAATCCATCCTTGACCACCACATCTTGACACTCTCACTCAAGGATGGATTAATTTGGAAATTGAAACTTGACCCTACGGGTTCTACAATCAATAGAAGGATAGTAGGCATGCAACCAATCCATCCCAAGAATTACATCAGAATCTACTATGTCTAATTCAACAAGATCACAAGGCAAGAACTTATGAAAAATGCAAATAGGACAACTCAAATAAACTTTCCTAGCAACAATAGAGACACCAATAGGAGTACACACTTCATATGACTCATGCAAGAACTCGGGGACAACATAAAACTTTTTAGCAACAAAAGGGGTAACAAAGCAAAGAGTGGCACCTGGATCAATCAAAGCATACACATAAAAGTCAAAGATTTTCAACATACCGATAACAACATCGAGGACCTTACCAACCCTTAGAGCATAAAATCGATTGTAACTTGGGGACCCACCTTGAGGACCACCTCTACCTAATGGAATCACATTTGTAACCTGGCCCTTGCCATGATTTCTTGGACAATCCATCCTTTTCTGACCAAGCTTCCCACAATCGAAGCTTGCATTAGAACCATTCAAACATGGGCACATATGACTCTGCCATATGTAGGACACACATCAATGGGATACCCAACACTAACATCTTGAGGCCTAGGGAGGTCATTCGCAAACCCCCTACTAGTAGCAAGATAAGGCCCTTGGCCTTGATGGAACCGATAACCCCTTTGGAACTTACCCCCAAGATGGGTCCTCTTAGCCTTATGCCCCTTTCTCTTTCTCAATTTCTCCTCATATATTTGCTTGGCATAGGTCATCAACTGAGACAAGTCTATGTTACTAATTAGCATGGCGAACCGACACTCATCACTTAACGAGTCGGAGACCCCCATCATAAATTATTCATCCTAGTTCTAGGATCGGCCACCAAATGAGGAGCATACTTTGAAAGTTGATTAAACTTGAGGTCATACTTCCTCACACTCATAGCACCATACTTCAAGTTCATAAACTTCACTAACTTAGCTTTCCTAAGCTTAAGAGGGAAAAATCAACTATGGAAGGCCAATTTAAACTCCTCTCAAAGCACCACATTACCAATCCCCTTCTGACCCTTCCATTGGTCATACTCTATTTGTGTTGGTACGCTGCCACTTTCATCTTTTCATTTTGCCCAACACCCATGATATTTAAGATCTTGTAGACCTCATCAATGAACTCTTGTGGATCTTCATCCACCTTTGACCCATAGAACGCCAGAGGATTTATCCTCATGAAGTCTCTTACCCTAGCTTTTGATATAGTAGCATGAGGGGCTTGGGCCCATTGATTGACTTGGTTGGCCACAACTTGGGCAAACATAATGAGAGCATCCCGGAGCTCACTATTGTTAGGTTGCTCCTTGGGAGTTTGGTCCTTTCATCCTCAAGTGTTTGGCATGATCTAGCATAGCAAAGAAAAATTATTAGGGAGAAAAACTTAGCACAACTTAGAACATGAAGAGGGGAAACATTTCCTAAAATGTCTCACAGACTCCTATACATAGTCACGGGGCGCTTCGCAACCATGAATAAGACTCTAATCTATGTGGTGTGTTGGTCCCCAAGAATCTATCAACTATGTGCTGTGATACAAAGTTTGTCACGACCCAAGCCTAGGGCCTAGACGTGACCCAATGCAAGGGGAACCCGAAGGGACCCCAAACAAGCCTCTTAGAACATCATTACATATCTTTGGTCGCAAAAGCAATAAAACAAACATCAAAAGCTAATAAAGTGGGGCAACCGGGCTAAGGGAAAATAATTTCATATCATAGACATCAATAACAATAGAGTCAAGGTTCTTAGCTTAGATACATAACTTATCTAATAAGCACCTCTAAATACATAGATAAGAGTGGGGCCTAAGACAAAGTAATTAGGCACATCCTCATAGTCAAAATAGATAATAAATAAAAATGTCTCAGTACATAATAAGAGAAACATAGACTAAGGTCCCCGAAGTAGAGGACTCACCACAAGTTTGAGTAGTACCGATCTAGCCACGTGGAGGAGGAGCATGATCAACTTAGGAACCGATCCTTACATGGTGATATCATGTAGCCAAGAGTATGCGTTAGTATGTTTGAATATACTAAGTATGTAGGATGCAATGCAACAAGAATTAAGCATCATAGTCAAAATGCATAACAATAGGCAATAAGCATAATATTATATGATGGCATGTATGATCAATGTATAGGTAAAACATACTTAAGTAACTCATGCTCATATAGTATATCATATGTGTAGAAGAGATCAAGATAGATTTCCAAAGTATAAACCCCTTGGAAAGTTAGTGATGATGATGCCACATCACTAGGTGGAGAAGTACAAACCCTTCACTAGGTTGGTGATGATGTCGTCCTATCTCTTTGATGGAGAAGTATAAACCCTTTACTAGGTTTATGAGTAAAAACCCCTCTCTACATTAGTGAAGATGTCACCCCATCACTAGGTGGAGAAGTACAAACCCTTTACTAGGTTGATGAGTACAAACCCCCATCTAGGTTATCTAGGTACTTAGTCCGCCAGATTGGGCGTGGTCTAATGCAACACTTTATATAGAATTTAGCATATACATAAGTTCATTTCATCGTCATATAGTCAATCATATCATATATAGTGCTTTGGATCTTCACTTCCTCAAGAACCTATATCCGAACATTTTATCAAACACTTAGAGGTTGTGTAATGCTAGTATAAAACCATGAAAAATAGAGGTGAAATCATATAGTAAAATCTATTTTAAAACCATCAATCAATAGCTTGCAACACCTTCAAGCAACATACATCAAAACCCCTCCTCAAATCTTACAATAGATAAAAGATTTATAGCTCAAAAAATATCAAAGCAGTTACAACTTTACATAACTTTAACATAGTGTGCAGGGAATTTCATAATAAGCAAGACCCATTTGTAAATCAACTTTAAATCATGCAATTTGAGTAAAAAGAGGATTAGGGTATGATGAGTGAGAGGAACACATAAGAGAAACCCGCATACCTTAGCTTAGAGATGATCTTAGTAAAGATTGGATATGGAGACTTGAAGCTTAAAGAAGAATCTTAAAGGAGAACCTTAGCTTGGGATGAGGGTTTGGGAATTGAATTTGGGAGTGAAAATATGGCTAAGTGTTTTTGTGAGTATTGGGGAATGTTTTAGATGATATGAGGGTGACATAAGGCTATGTATAAGTAAAAACACGGTTGGGAACACTTAGGCCCAAGACCCTAAATCCTTGGACCAAGATAGAAATCACTGGAAACAAAATACATAGGTAGGTGACGCGAACCTATCATGGAGGGCAAATTAACACATATCCACAATAGTTGGGCGTCGCGGCGCTATTGTGAATCATCTTCGGCAATTAAAATTTTGTAAATTCAAAATTGTGATTCGATTGCTCTAAAATCAGGGTTAGACCCTACTCCCCCTAATTTTAACCCCCTGAATAAGAATTTGAAGTCAAATTTCTGATATCTCACATGAATTTTGAGATATATGGAATTTAAAATTCTAGACATTCTAAGGCATATATTTGGACACTTTTTGGGGTCGTTTCATTGAGGCAAAGAAGGTGGTTAGCACTCCTTAAGGATTATGACATAAGTATGCATTATCATTCTTGTAAGGCTATTATGGTGGCCAATGATTTGACTAGGGTGTCTATGGGTAGCTTAGCTCATGTTAATAGTAGTGGCAAAGAGGTGGCTAGGAAGGTCCATTGGTTGGCTAGATTGGGGGTTAGGTTGGAAGAGGTGGATAATGGTGGTATTGATGTTGTTGATGGATCAAAATCTTCCTTGATTGATGAGGCAAAAGCAAATCAAGATGTTGATCCCTCCTTGTTAGAATTGAAGGCTTGGTTAGTAATAGGAAGGTGGAGGTTTTCTTGCAATGGGGATATGGTTCCCTTAGGTATCAAGGTAGCTTGTGTGTGCCTTGTGTTGATGAATTGAGGGAGAGGATTCTTGATAAGGATCATAATTCTTCCTATTCCATTCACCCCAATTCTACCAAGATTTACAGAGATTTGAGGGATGTATTTTGGTGGTGAGGTATGCAGAAAGACATTGCCAAATTTGTATCCTATTGTCATAGTTGCCAACAAGTCAAAGCTGAGCATCAAAGGTCGGGTGTCCTAACCCAAGATATAGAGATTCCTAATTGGAAGTGTGGGGAAATTAAAATGGATTTTGTGGTTGGGTTGCCTAATACTAGGAAGGATTTTGATTCTATTTGGGTTATGGTTGATAGGATGAAAAAGTTGGCTCATTTTCTATAGGTTAAGACTACTTATTGGCCGAAGACTATGCTAAATTGTACATTCATGAGTTGGTTAGATTGTATGGGTCCTTCACTTCACACTTTTGGAGGTCCTTCCAAAGGGGTCTTGGGACCAAGGTAAATCTTAGTACGACCTTTTACCCTTAAATGGATAGCCAAGTCGAAAGAACTATTCAAAATCTTTAGGATATGCTTAGGGCTTATTTTTTTTTATTTTAAGGGTAGTTGGGATGATCATCTTCTATTGATTGAGTTTGCTTATAACAATAGTTATCATCCTAGCATTGGTATGGCTCTTTTTTAGGCACTCTACGGTAAACATTGTAGATCAGTGGTTGGGTGGTTTGAAGTAGGAGAAATGGCTTACCAATCCTCCTTAACACCCTATAAGGACCCTAAAATCTTATAATTGCCTAGTGAGATGGATTTGGTTCATCCTGTTTTCCATGTGTCTATGTTGAGGAACTGTATGGGTGATCTAAATACTATTGTCCCATTAAATGTCATGGTTGTTGTTGAAGAGAACTTGACGTATGAAGAAGTTCCAATAGAGATCTTAGATAGACAAGTAAAGAGGTTGAGGAACAAGGATGTTGTTTCCATTAAGGTTCTTTGGAGGAATAAACAACTCGAAAGTGCTATATGGGAGGCCAAACCGGAGATGCAAAAATGATATACCTATCTCTTCAATTCAACTCAATCCTAAGGTACTAATTCTAAGTCTCCTATGTGATTCAAGTCTTGTGTTTTAGTCTTTATGTCATTTTCATACATTTCATGTTTATGTTGACAAAGCTCATGGTGATTTTAACATTTACGTTGAGATTTTTGAAAATGGGGTTTTAAGTGTATCGTTGCATTTTTGTTGGGGCATATTCCTTCATAATTACTATTCTCATATATATTTCTTTGAAACTCAGGGACGAATGGTCCTAAGGGGGATATATTGAAAAGACCCTAAAAGTGCTCGAAAATGTACCTCAGAAGTGCCCGACTTTGTAATTTTCATACATCTCAAAATTCATGCTTGATATCCAAAATCTGACTTTATATTCTCGACCAGGGGGAAATTGAGTAAGAAATGGTTCTACCCCCAATTTTAGAGCAACCATAATGAAATTTGTTTTTCTCAAGTTTACTCAAAACAGTGGTGATCTGCGATTGTACCGTGATGCATAGCCATCGTGGACCAGTGTAAAATTTGTCGCTGCAATAGGTCTGCTCATGGACCAGATGCGGACCTGTGTATTTTATTGCCAGTGATTTTTATCTTTTTCCAAGACTTTTGGATTTTGGGCTTAAGTCTTCCCATGCTTGAAAATACCTATATTTAGTCATATTTTAGCTTCATATCATATGAGACATTCCCCAATACTCTCTCAAACTCTTAAACAAACATTTCACCCCAAATTTCAAGTCCTAAAACTCATTCGGATCTTAAGGATTTCTTCAAACTTTAAGACTCCATTTCCAATCTTCATCAAGGATTCTCCAAAGTCAAGGTATGGAGGTTTCATTCATGACTTCCTTTCACCCATGAAGCCCAACCCTCCTTTTTACCTAAAATGTATGATTCTAAGTTGATTTACTTATGGGTCATACTTATTATGAATTTGAATATAAATTATGTTGGGGTTTCATGAAATTATGACTGTTTAAGTATGTTTTGAGCTATGAATCTATGATCTATTGTGGGATTTGATGAAGGATTTTTATGTATATTGCTTGAGGGCGTTCCCAAGTATTGATGGGTTATTTTACATCAAATTTTCTTGCATGATTTCATCCTTGAATTGTATGGTTTTAGCCTTGTACTATACACCCGCCAAGTGTTTGATAAAATGTCCGAATTTGATTCTTTGAGATATTGAAGGTGCGATACATGTCTTATAAGTTGTATGACTTTATCATAATAAAAGGAATCTATATATCTGTTATTTTTCTCTATAGTATTATGAGTTGACCAAGCCTCACTAAGGTGATAGTAGGCCCGTGCTACCGGATTGGTGGGTATGTATCTCAATAACCATATTGAGGGATTTGTACCTCGATTGCCTTGCTCGGGAGATAGAAGGACCATGCTATCAGGTTGGGTGGTATGTACCCCCAATAACCATATTAAGGGGTTTGTACCTCGATTGCCTCGCTCAGGAGATAGTAGGCTCGTGCTACCAAATTGGGGGGTATGTACCCCAATAACCACGTTGAGGGGTCTATACCTCAATAACTATATTGAGGGGTTTATACCTCATTCGCCTCTCTAAAGGGATGGTAGGCCATGGATATCCTATATTGATGGTCTCTCCTTACGCATGTATTATGTCCTATGCATGATTTACTCTAAACGTCATCCATATATGCCATATTGCTGTATTCTTATTCGTTGCCTAAGTTTATATATTTTGATTATGTTTTGCATCGCATCTTACATACATTGTACATTCCAACGTACTAACGCATACTTTATGCCTACATGATGTCACTCATGTAAGAACTGGGGCCCCGCTTGATCCTCCTCCACGTGGCTACTACGATTTCTCTCAAGTAAGTTTAATGAGTCCTTTATTCCGGGGATAATGTCTTGGATTCTATATTATGTATTAAGACTCTTTACTTAGATGTATGCTTATGACTAAAAGGCGTGAGCCCGATTGTTTGTCTTGGTCTCCCTCTCTTATCTATGTAGTAGAGGTGTTGTTGGAACCTTATGATGTATTAATGCTATTACTCTATTGAGATTGCTATGTTTCTATGATATGAATAATGTCCCTTAGTCCCATATTCCCTTTTTCACTATTGTTGTTATTGATTTTAATGCTTCTGCGACCAAAAATATGTAATGATATGTAGAGAGGCTTGTTTGGGGTCCTTTCGAGTTTTCCATTCGTTGTATCATGTCTAGACCCTAGACTTGGGTCATGACACTATTAAAGCTCAATCTCAAAATACCTAACTATGTGCCACCATAAAAAGCTTTGTTAGCTAAGCTAGGGTTCCATGTAGGTCATTTATGTTATTAAGATGCATGCGAAGTTGACGGAGGTCCACTAACAAATGATCTTCCCGTGCCAACGTAGGGGGTTATGTTGGATTTCATGTAGTATCTCACATGGTCTTATATGTTAGTTAAGGTTTACTCTCATAAGTTTATGATTATATTGTATGTTATACATGTGTTTTCCCATGCAATGACTCTTATACATACTGAGCTATATTCCTTGTGTATGCTTAAGCTCATTTTATGTCTCATTCATCTCAGACGTACTTACAAGTTACATTTATGAATGATGACATTACCATTTCATACATGCATTGTTTCGCACATACTTAAAACATTACAATGTACTAGCTCATATTTTTTCTGCATGATTTAACCATGTAAGGGCAGGCACTCTTCCACCAGCTCATGGCTAGTATTCAGCATTCAAGACTAGAACTTTTATCTGTGGTGAGCCCTTACTTCGAGACTCTACCATTTTCTCTTCTATTATGTATTTATTTTTGAGATGATATATTTTTTGCCCTTTTGAGGCATTTACTTTCTGTGTTGCATAATAATTGTGTCTTTTCTATTTGATGAAATCGATCATTACCCATTCCGTCCTTCAATGTATTAGTCGGTATGTTTATGGATAAAGTATGGTAGTTATTCTTATTGTGTTTTATTGTTGCTTCATTTTTTAAAAAATCCCATAGTCCTTTTTTGCTTATTTTTCTATTTAATTGAATGCCTATGAATACTTGAGATGCTTAAGATTGCTTGGGCGAGATGTCTATAGGTATCTCATTCGCCGTGTGACGACTAAGCCCCTAGGTCGAGTCGTTACACTCATGGCCATTAAGGTTCTTTAAGAGAAGTAGTTGTTATTTGGTGATGATGTCACATTTTGTGCATCATTTTAGCCCCGCCTATAAATTGTTATCTTTTCACTTATCTTATATATAGGTAGTTAAGACTTTATCATGGAAATGCTTGGTTGATTGGCTACTTTAACTTTGACCTATTAGCGAGAGTTCAATTTTCCATCTCATAATACCCACCATAATTCTTTTGTTACTATACTACAAAGAACTCATGAACAAAAGCTATAAAACTGGATCTTTTGAATGGCCAAATGTGGTGCATCTCCTGGATTGGAGAGAATTGTTCATCTCGTTTCGGTCTCAAAGTAGAAAAAACATTTTATAAAAGCAAAAGCGACCATTGTGAAAGTAGTTAATGGGATGAACAAATGTGCTCCTCTCTTTTGTAGCATCCTGTCATTTGGATTGTTTCTATATATTTGATTTTTAAGTAGGGGTATTTAAGTAATTTAACTTTCAAATTAGAGTTCATACTTTTAAGAAAATATAGATATACATATAGATAGATAGACATAGAAGATATAGATATAGATATAGATATAGATAACTTTTTTAAAAAAAATAAAGAAGTAAAAAGTACCTTTGCAAATGAAGAATCGTATAATAGTAACAATAATAATAATAATAATAATAATAATAATAATAATAATAATATCAAATAATAATTATTATGATGCTATTATAACTAATAATAACCAATTGATACAAAAATAATGTGAATAATATCTAATAAGACTTTATAAAATGAAATTTATGATCTCATGAATAAAATGGATGCTCAAATGAGTAAAATGACGAAAGAAATTATTGTTAATAAGTAAAATGTGATGTGGTTGCACATTTACATGTGGAGCTGCATCACTAATTCATAGACTGCAATGTGAGGCAAAATAAGTGAAGAAAAAGCTTCATATATTTTTAGAAATTATAAATACCTCTTTGTTGGAGTTTTATTTAGGAATTAGGAGTTCTAATTTTTTAATTATGTTTTGAATTTTTGAAGATAACTTTCGAGGGAAACGAATGTTCTGTCCATCTTTGCATTGTGATCTGATAATGGATAGCTGAAAGAAAGCTTTTGATTTTTTTATTATACTTATTGATCATTGTAAGCATATTTCTAGTTCTTTTGCTTCAATTTCTACGATATCTATGGGTAACTAACTCATAGCTAGGGTTGTCGAACCCTAAAAAGGAAGTAACAATGATGTAGTTGTCTTTTTAGAAATTTAACATGGTAATTTTGTAGTGTATAGCTAGTTATCTTCTTAGAAATTCTAGATTGTGTTTTTTGGTATATAGTTAGTTTTTTCGATTTGTATGGATTCTAATGAAACACATGCATCAAAAATCACCTGTATTTTATACTTTATAAAAAAAAAGTTAACATTAGAATAAAAAAAACTTATAGGGATTTGAGACTTATGTTCCATCTAAAAACTCGAGGCTTGAGGTGACAGGTGACAGGTGACAGTATACTTGAGACATAGGTTGATAATTATTAAAAAGATGTCCATGTGCCCTAAGAACTAAGAATCACATCTTTTAGATGGCCTAGAACGACTCTAGATATATTTGATAAGTCAATCATTTTACAGCAAAAATTACTTAACTAGAGTTTCACAAAAGCAATTTAATCAAACTTATGATCTAAAATGGGAATCCACAATCTTAATTAATTTCACATTCTCATCCATGAAACACAAGCAATCTTTAGTTATTAATTAATAAGGATAATTGTTTTACGTAATTATTTCTAAAATAAAGATCATTTATTATAATTACACCTAAAAGTGATATTCTTGTCATATTTTCGTGAAATTTAATCCCAACTTTATTGAATTCTATATTTGCAACAACGATCACTTTATATTTTTCCAGAGATGTATTTTTAGTGTATCACACAATTAGCCTCCTTGATCTATCTAAGAGGCAAAGTGGTTAATGTATAAAATTTGTCTGGAGAATTGATTTAAATATATCTTCTAATATTATGACTAAAACCTGACCAAATTCTAGTTTAACAAAGAGTGTTCTTAAGTAACTTGTCTGCATTTTCAATCCAGTCGCTTTAGTTGTTTCTCATATGAATTTTGTTTCTTATCATGTATGTCTTGTTTCATCTTTTGATACATTATTTCTCAATTAGGATGACAATTGTACTCTTTTTCTTTTGCTTGAGGTAGCCGTTCTTGTTGCTTCTCCTTTTCTTAAGCACTTTATCTTAAGAGAATCAATTTTTTTTATCTAGTATCCTAAAGATTTATTGTTCAAACTTATATCTATTTGTATTAGTATATCTTTTCTATTTTCTTCTGCAATTATCTTCAACTTATGTGCCCAAGTCATCAAAAATATAATGCATGTTCCTTATGTTTGCAATATCTGAGAACCAATTTCTTCTATCATATTTTTGTGGAACTTCATCATCTGCTAGTCTTCTCATCTATTAATCAATCTTATGCATCATGTATGTTGCATGGTCAAATACAAACAAAGCTGAAAAGTCATTATAACAAAGAAAATTTCAGAACTGCAACTAACGCAGGTTCTATGAACACTATTTATGGCTCATAGAATTATTTACAAGACGTAGATAGGTATTGTAGATGGAATATGGAGTTGAAAAAAATTTCATGAAAAATTGACTCAACCAAGAGAGGGAAATACGGGTCATAAACAGGAATAAGGTCTGTGTTTCTTAATCATGGAAAGGAGATTTAAAGATCAGTGGAAAATATTAGGTCTAAGAACTTTTTATACGATGCAATAGAATGGGTTATGATTGTATTTATGGGTCATAGAAATGGGCCAATCTAAGGCCCCAACACTTCAAAATTGGGACTTTAGGGAAGTTCTACAAGCATGAGTTTATCAGTTGTCAAAGGCTCCACGAGTCATAGATTTGGGTCATTGGATGGTTTCAGTGTTAAGGTGTTTCAAGACTACATCTATGAAGGATTTCTGTAGACTATAAAAGACGAGATGACACCATAGAAGTGGTCTATACGAGTTGTGAGTGGGTTTACGACCTATAAAAGTCGGTCGTAGTCCTTGTCCATGTCTAGCAAAATTTAAATAAGGGTAATTTCATCATTTCCTACTCTCTTAACCCCTAAACTATGTGGTCTTGGCACTATAAAATATCCTATTACCATTTTTGTTCTAGAAATTCGCTCAATTCCTAAATTTTCCACAAAATCACAAATTTCTCTCCAAGTTTTTCTCCAGCAAGACCCTATTGAAGCTCAAGCTAGAGTTTTCAAGTTCCTCCATTAATTTTTAAGTTTTCTTCAGAAAATTCACTCAAGGTGTGTGGGTATTCATCCGTGAGAACATATTATCTATGGAGCCTAAAGAATTTCAACTTTTTCTACAAAATTCAAGTATTAAATTTGTGGATTTTGATAATTTATCATTCAATTGCATGAATTATTACTTATCTAATGATTATTGATTCAATTATACTTGAATTGCTATTAGTTACATGATTTCTATACTTTTTATTCAATTCCTCCTGCATGTTGAAATTTCATTTTGGTTCTTTCCACTGAGATTTAAATTGATTCAATTTTACATTATTATGCATTATTTTATTTTAGTTACATACTTTCAAGTCAATTACATATGAACTCATGTTTTACCCTAGTTTTACTATAAGCTATGCTCGTGAATTTTTAAAACCATCAAGTTACATGACAAATATGAAGTAAGCTTTATGATGCTATTCAAGATAAGCATGAATTATTGTGAATTTATTCACCTATGCAAGAATTTGTAATGGTGGAAGGCCTACACTGATTCTATGAATCATCATGAAAATGAGTTATTCTATGAACAAGTATTTATCAATTAGATTGGTAGTTATGAATTGCCTTTTTATATTTAAGCTTCATTGTTTTATGACAAGTATGACTTATGATTATGATAAGTATTCAATTGGATTATAACTTAGCATCAAGAGGACTTTGATGTGGGGATTCAATCTATAGGGTCATCTCTAATAGCAATCACTAGTCCCATAGCTATGCTCCACCACATAATTTGCTTACGGCCTAGTTAATGGATCCACCTATATCACATGTTCATGATACTTGCTTATGCTTAGCGAGGCAGTGTCTATTTTTGCAAATAGATTCCCCCTTTTTTGTTATATGAGAGAGTTAATGTCAATTATGGTTACTATTCCACATATATATGGATTATGATACATGTTTTTGGTTATATGCATATGGATTATTATGACACATGTTTTTGGTTATATGCATGAATCATGTCCTCTTGTGACTTTCATTATGATTTTATTTTTGCATTGACCATGTCCATATTTTACTTATGCTTTAATGACATTTTTATCATTTTATTTACATTAGTCAATTGTATATTATAATCAATGACCTATTGCATTATTCACATACTTAGTATATTCAAATTATTAATGAATATTCTTCTTTCCTACATTGTGTTATAATATAGTGTATGATGAGCATCCGCATCGTCCACGCAATTAGTGCTAATCTCAGGCTTAAAGTTAATGAATCTTCATGATCTGAGGACATGATTTTGTTTTACTTTGCTTTGCTTATCCTTTCTTGTAATATTTTTTAGACTTCAAGTTATCTATGGCCTATCCTAGTAAGTCTCATGTGTTTTAGAGAGGCTTTCAGATAAATAATGTTGTTGTCTTTACTTACTCTTTGGTTCTGCTATGATTTCTAGACATTTCATTATTTCTTCTTCGTTCATGACGTCTTTAATTACTTCATGTATGATTGATATGCTAAGAGGCTTGGTTGGGACTTTTTTGGTAATCATAATTATCGTGCCACATCTAGAGCCTAACTTGAGTTGTGACAAACTTGATATGAAAGCATAAGATTAGATTTCCTAGGGTATCTGAAAGCTGCAACGAGTAGAGTCTTATTCATTGATTTGAAGCGAACATCTATGAGTAGGAGATTATGATGTTTTAGGAAATCTTTAACTTCTTTTATGATCTATGTCGTGCAATAAAGTGTACTTAAAGGCTTCTTCCTCTAATGTTTATTCTTTGTAATGTTAAGAAAATACCTCTAAGAGATCCAATTTAAAGAAGGGTGAATGCTAATGAGGGACAAGCCCCTAATGACCCATTAGTCAATCAAGTGACAAATGTTTATTTTCAAACTATTATTTTCATGCTTGCCCATGATATAAATGCTCAATTAGTGGTAGCTTCTCCAAATTTTGTTACATAGGCTTAAAGGGTTAGGAAATTTACAAGGATGAAACCTCCGAGTTCCAAGGGTCTATAGTAGATAAGGATTTGTAATATTTTATTGATAAGGTGTATAAGATCATAGCTATCATAGGGGTGTCATCGAAGAAAAAAGCATATTTGATAGCCTATCAACTCAAACATATTGCTTAATTGTGGTATAATCAATGAAAGATAGAGAGGGTTGAGGAGAGCCCTACAGGTTGGGAGGATTTCAAGATTATTTTTCTTGATCATGTCTTTCCACTTGAGTTGAGAGAGGTAAAAGTGTTCGAATTCATCAATCTAAAGCAAGAAAATATGAATGTGAGGGAGTATCCCTCAAGATCATAAAGTTTTCTAAGTATGCTCTCATGTGCAACTGATATGCTTATCATGACCCAACCTAGGGATCGTGATTAGTACCGATTGGGCACCCAGACAAATACTAAATCGAATTTCCATTTATAATGGCTAAGAAATTTATCAAAATTTCAACAGAGTTTTCTCTATTTTACTAACTAACCACACCTGCAAATAGCAAACCCAGCAAACAGCAAACATCAATATATATATATATATATGCCGGGGCCAACAAGGTCACCGCTACGGTAGAACCGCCCAACAAATGTATCATACATATGAAGTCATACAAAACACAATATCCGACACCCACATGTATCCACAGACCTCTACACATATGAACTGAACCATAGGATGGGATAGGGCCCTGTTATACCCTCGAATATACATAAATGCAAAATATAGAAAATAAGTGTACATGTATATACCAAAAGATCTGCTCCTGATGTAAAGGGAGCACGTCAACAATAGACAGAGATCCTAAGAAGAAGGCTCTCTAACCTATACGTCGGTACCTATAGGCATGAACGCAGCCCCCCAAAGGAATGATGGCGACCTCCAAACTTGCGCCATACCACCGCATAACAGCAAAAGTTTCAAATCCCCAAAATCTCTAACAAAAATCTCAACTGTAGTATAGGTGAGCCGAGGAAAAGGGGCCACGTACTCACGTCATAGGATAGGTGAGCCGAGGCGAAGGGGCCAGGTACTCACATATCATAATGTGTAAAGGTCATCATGCCTGTTATATAAGTGAGCCGAGGCGAAGGGCCCATGCACTCATATGGCCCGGGACAAAGGGGCCAAGCAACCACACGTCATGATGCCAACATATCCCAAGCCCAGCTCCTTATGTCTCCAACTAAGCAAAGTCGACCCATGGGCAAACTGACCTGCCGTATCCAACCTATTTTGGAATATATATACATATAGTTATACATAAGCAAGATAATAACTGGCCCGGGAACTAATGAGCGAAACCAAAATGGCACGAATAGAGTCGTGAGAATCACATGCATAAAAACTAGTTCCAAAATTTAGTAGTATGCCCAATGTTCATTTTAGAAATCAAGAAGTTATTCGTTTATGAAATTTTGTCAAAATTGCTCAAATC
>JAOTQJ010158071.1:0-29010 GCA_025642045.1 Solanum sejunctum | reverse complement strand
CTCAAGAATTCCCTAGATGATCATACTCATACAAAGCAAATCCTCAATACTCAACTCTAAACTTCCACAGGGACTTTTCATTAAAAGATTACTAGTCCTCTTCACTACCTCACTACTCTTCCTCAAACCCGTATTATGAAGTCTTCACTAGTCTATCATCAATATTCACATAATAATAACCCTTAATTCAAGCCTAACTTATATTTTCCAATGAATAAGTTTGAAAATACAAAATACTCAACAAAATCATCTACTCAGTATCTATGAATCCTTTACTCAACAATCTAGATGGTGCGATGATAGGCCATGGAAATCCTAAATAAAAAAAATAAGGTACTCAATGGAAGTAAAAGATAAAAAAGGCTTCTATGAAAATGCAAGGAGTGCTCACCAACTCTAGAATGTACTGATCTAGACTTCAATGGTGCACGGGCTGAAGTCCTCTATCACTTGTATCTACATCATAAAATGATGCCGGTCCAAATGGACATCAATACATGAAATATACTGGTATGTAAAATAGCTCAAGAAAATAAGGCTCAACTCACTCATCTCGACTCAACAACTCATGTTCGACTCAGCATATGCAAGTTTAAAGTAAATCATACTCTTAAAAATATACTCAGTAGAATAAAATCAATTTGAAATTATCATGCTTAATCAAGGTTGCTTAGGAGTTTCTCTTAACTGACATTCAATCACATCACCTTTAGTTTGGTGATGTACAATGAAGGAGACACCGTTGCCACGCCCATCCTACTTTTGCCATGGTAAAGGATGATCAACTCTCTCTTGGATCTACGGTAATTGTCCACTTTTGGTACAAGAGTCATCATATCAAGATGTACGACTATCCAATATTGGCAATGTAGTTTTGTGGGTTAAAGTTAATGCTTACTCGCTCCCAACTCGATGCTCGATACTCCTCCCAAGACTAAAACATGCTTAACTCATCAATCAACTCAATTCTCAATGCTTAGTCAATAAACTCAAAATCTCAACCTCATTAGGTTATCTCATCTCAACTCATCTCAGTTTCTCATCAACTCAGTCAATCAATGTACACAGTCAAACTCAACTCAGACTCATACGATCATTTATACTCACTCAATTTGACTCATGATGTAGGTGCAAGCAAGATACTCATATATATATATATATTAGTGTATGTGACTAAATGCAATAGGCTTCTCATATTCAATCATACTTAAATTACTCAACTCAGATACTCAAACTCAACCTCAACTCCATAACATGCATAAAATTTCATAGAATTATGCAATTTAGGGTTCATACTATCAAGAAATAAACTTTACCTCAATTTCATAGAAGAAATCATGCAAGGAGCAAGTATATCATACATTATTAGGAGTTCATATTAAATGCACGAATTTAGTATTAGGGTAATAAAATTTTCCAAAATCTCAACTCTTTTCCCAATTTTGATCCAAGAAGATAAAAGGAGCGTGTGAAAGAAGGTAGTTCCAAACTTTAGTAAGACTTACATACCTGGAGATAGAAGAAACAATCAAACTCCAATCGATCTTCATGCTAGAATCAAGACCTCTTGCTCTTCTCCCTCTTTTAGTGTTCTCAAGAAACCCTTATAGTGAAGAATGCTGAATAATACACCTAGGGTTTTGTTTTAAGGATTTATTCAATCCTAAAATGACTAAAGATTTAACCAAATAGGGGTTGGAATGGACGGAAATACCTCTCTTAAAAATTATCATCTGAGTCTACGAGACCCATTTATGGGCCGAAGACCATTCTTCAAGTCGTAAACTACCTCTTGTAAACTAGATGTCCTGAAACTTGAGTTACTAAAATTTGTCATAAAACTTCTTCTACGAGTCATAAACTATTTTACGAGTCATAAATTATTCTACGAGTCGTCTTCTAACTTGTAATTCAAGATACTGAAATTTGATATTTGGATCATCAATTCACGAAACCATTCTACGAGCTGTGGAATACTTTACGGGTCATATACCTTCTTGTTTATAGGCCTCAAACTTAGAAAATTTCACCAAGTCATTAAGGGGTTTTACGAAACTCACTCTACGAGTCTTAAATAACCCTCATAAGCCTTTTTCTACAGCTTTTCTCAGCATTCTCTATGTATCTACTCGAGATTTGGTAAAAGTAATTAGGGGGTGTTACTATAACACCCCATATCTTACTGTACTAGTACTATGCAAATGAAATATGATATGGATTTTTAAATTAGCGCCAATTTTTAAAAATGCTTGAATCTCAAATTAGAAGGAGATATGTATGTCTAAAGCTGAAGAGGGTCAACTGTAAATAAGTTTTAAGTCAAATTGAGGAGATCACAACCTTAAATGAAGTGAGAGAAGTCAGGTGCTTGTAGGACTTAGGAAGATAGCAGGCGAGTCACCTTTTTGCCTAGCTTAAATTTGCTAGCTAGACGGAGATGAGACCCAACGTTGAATCTGTCCAAGTCCAATTATGGATAAAGTCCATATTAAGAGTGTAACTTTAGCTCATGTTTTAGCATCATAAATGTATTGTATTATCAGCCTAAGAAGAATATAAAAAGGTCCCAAGTATATCACAACCCACTTGACTATTTGGGCCTAAACTAAGTGAAGAGAAATTAGAAAAATGGGCAGCCAAAGCCCATCAACTTTGAAACCCAATTAGGACCAACTGAAAGGGCCAAGTTGCTGCATCATTGTCTTGATAATATGAGACTGAATCCACACAAGAAAGTTGACCAAATTCTCCTTTAAAAAGGCTTACAAGTAGCATCTTTAAGTCATTCTTAACATGAAAAACAAAATCAGTTTTCACAAGCTTTCTCTCTACACTTTTTTAACCTTTCAAAGAAGCCACAAGGAGACCTTTAGGGTTCTTGGAGAATCCCTACATCTTGAAGGTAATGGTAAGTAAGTTTACTTATGTGTTTAGTATGTTTTTCGTATGAAAAATAAAAGACTATGTTGGTTAGGTATATGCTGAAACTTTGGGACAACATGTGTTCCAAGGGTTGTTGTATACTTTTCTTGTTTATTTGGAAGCTTATCTCTTCTTGGTTGTCTTGATTATGAGAGAAGGTTGCTTTTCTTAATTTTTTTAAGTTCTGTAATAATATATAGAGGTTGCTACACTGTTTGATTATACGTAAACAATCGAGGTTTAATATGTTATCCTAAGTGTGTTGTTTGTAAAAATTATGGGCTGATTGATTGAGGACTATGGTCTCACATCCTATACCTATTTTGAGGACTATTTTTGAACTGTTTTAGGACTATTTTTATGTATAAATATTGTGGGAATAGTTTGGTTGAAACTGGTAAAGGTTTGGAATTATTGACATCGAAATGTAGCAAAGTGATGTAATATTATGCTGCCTACTTGTATGTTATGCATAATTGTTACGCATTGTGCCTTATGAGCTGTTGTAAGACTGTTAAGGGTATAGAACAAGTTGTATATTATGTGTTCATAAGAATGGTTATTATAATATACGACTATAAGTGGAAAGGTTGAAAGAATGCCTTTGGGTCGCTAAATACAAGCCTGCTGCCTGGATATTACTTTTTATAAGATTGGACTGCCAAGAAGTGCTGCTTAGCTGCTAAGACCAGTCTTATGGCCCGCCTATTGTAGATAAATATTTGGAGGAAGGGAAGGTTATCTTGAGGTAATAGCGAGGTCGTACAACAAGGTATGTAAGACTATTTGATTTCGTATTATTTGGCATAAAACATAGATCCCTCCTTGGAACATAAAGGCACTTACCAACTCTGACACAACTATTAACTATATCTCAACTCTTTCACATATTCATATGCTTCCATACATAGTCATCTTTAAATCTACATACATACGTGGATACCAAGTTACATGGGTTCTTGTCGCTAAATAAAGTTCACAATTTATTTCATTTCATACGCATTTCATTATTTATGTAACATACTCTTTTTATTGTCATATTGTCTTGTATAATTATCTATATGTCACATGCTACATGTACATCCCTACAGCTCCATATTGTGACCACTAAAAGAATTATCTTAAAGGTAATTGAAAGGTAAAGTATATGCTTATTGATGGGTGGTAACTCGAGGGGTGGCAGAATCACCTAGCTAGGGTCGATCCTATTATGGGGGGTAGCCCAAGGTGTTAAAGGAAAAGCCTAGCTAGGGCCGATCCCGATATAGATTTACCACTGATCAGATGGTTATTTATATTATATGTTGTGCACAGATTATACAGTAAAGGTAAAGTAATATAAAGAACATAAAGTACATGATCCCACAATATAACTAAAGGTGGTCTCTTATCCTACACTAGTGCATAGTTTCATTTGAGTTGTTACTTCATATATAGTATTTCCTGCATTACATATTCAGTATATTATCTCGTACTGACGTCACTTACAAGGGACCTACATTTCATGTTGCAGGTACAGGTGCTAGTAGATCTCCCCAGTAGGAGTATAGGATATCCAACTATTGTTACCAAGCTCCAAGTTGCTTCAGAGCTTTGTGTGTCTAGAGCTTATATTTTTGTATTATATAGCTAGTCAAGGTAGGGCCTATCCCGACCATTATCAGATAATTTTCCTTATCTAGAGGTTTTGTAGACTATGTAAATTATAGTGTGGTCATGTCTCCTACTTTAGACAATGGGGCCCCAATGGCGTAGCCATATGCATTTCCTTTTGGCTTGTTATTACTATTTACTTTCTTAAAGGCATATTGAATGAAGAAATCCCTTATAATATATATATAAAGCGCATGGATACAGGTTGGTTCTCCTAAGCCTTATCAGCAACGAGTGCTAGTCCACCTTAACGGGACTTTGAGCGTGACAGTTACATTATCTCGCCCTTTAGATCATTCATCCTTGAATGATGAGAAAATCTAGGGATTTAGCTCAAAGTACAAATCTCCTTATAGGCTCCAAAATTAACTAGCTCTTATCTCACCCATACAATCAATAAATCAAGAAATTCAGCAAGTAAAACAATCAAACAGTCAATCCATCACATCAATCCTCACTCGGACTCTAAAACTCTATCGTCTATCATACTAAGAATGAAAGAAGGACTAAAGGAATAGGAATTCAAGAATTTAGAGGGAGTTCATTACCATTAACTCTCTAATCATCAGCAGACAGGAATAAATGAGGGTATTTGGCCTTCCTATCCTCCTCCGCCTTCCAAGTAGCTTTTTCTATGAATTGGTTCCTCCACAATACTTTGACGAACGCAATCTCTTTGGTTCTCAACTTGCGAACTTAATGATCAAGGATTTGGATAGGAACCTCCTCATAACTTAGACTGTCTTTCACTCTAATACTCTCGACAGGCACTACTAACTGTGGATCTCCCAAATACTTGTTAAGCATAGAAACATGAAAGACCGCATGGATGGTCGCTAACTCTGATGGTAACTCTAAATCATACGCCACATTGCCTAGTCTTTTTATGATTTGATAAGGGCTAATGTACCATGGAGTTAACTTTCCTTTCTTTTCAAACCTTATTAAACCTTTAATGGGCGAGACTTTCAAATATACCCAATCATTGACCGCAAACTCTAAGTCTCACTTTCTGACATCTGTGTAGGATTTCTGTCGACTCTGTGCAGTCCTCAGCCTCTCTCGAATGATCTTCACCTTTTCCATAGCTTAGTGGACTAGGACTGTTCCAATCAACTCTGATTTACCTACCTCAATCCATCTAATCGATGACCTACACCTCCTCCCCAAAAGTACCTCATATGGGGCCATCTGAATGCTAGAATGAAAGCTATTGTTGTAAGAAAACTCTATCACAGGCAACTGGTCATATCAATTACCTTTAAAGTCAATGGCGTAGGCTCTCAATATATCCTCTAACTTTTGAATAGTACTCTCTGCTTGGCCATCCGTCTGCAGCTGAAAAGCAATGCTAAGGTGCATTGTATCCATACCCTTCTGAAAGGATCTCCAAAATCGGGTGGTGAATTGAGTTCCTCTATCTGAGATAATAGACAAAGGGATTCCATGTAGTCTAACAATATCCTATATGTATAGTCAAGCATAATTCTCCATGGTGTCAGTCATTTTGATTGCCATTAAGTGTGAAAATTTTGTGATCCGATCAACTATTACCCAAATTGAATCATGCTATTTGTGTGTCCTCAGTGATCCTGTGACAAAGTCCATGTTAATCATCTTCCACCTCCACTCTAGAATCTCAAAGTTCTGAGCTACTCTACATGTCCTTTGGTGCTTAACTTTAATTTGTTGGTAATTTGAGCACTTAGAAATGAACTCAGCAATGTCTTTCTTCATTCCACTCCAGCAGTAGACTTACCTCAAGTCATGGTACATATTAGTAGATGCTAGGTGGATGGAATATCTGAAACTATAAGCCTGTACCATGATCCTCCCTCGAATCAACATCTAGAATACACAGTCTATGTTGATACCTCAATACACTATCTCCCCCTTTAGTGAAAGCTATCACCTTTTGCTTATGCACATCCTCCTTCAAATGTAATAAGATAGGGTCTTGATCTTGTTTCTCCTTCACCTCTATTACTAGAGATGATCCAGACCCATTATGCACAAGAACTCCTCCTTCGCCTGATTCATCTAATTGAACTCCCAATCGTGCCAGTATGTGAACCTTCTTGATTAACTCTCTCTTCTCCTCTTCCACATGGCAAGTGCTTCCCATGGACGACCTGCTAAGATCATCAACAACCACATTAGGTTTACCTGGATGGTAGAGGATGCTCATGTCATAGTCTTTGAGCAACTCAAGTCATCTTAGTTGCCTCAAGTTAAGCTCTTTCTGGGTGAAAACATATTGCAAGCTCTTGTGGCTTGTGAATACATCAATATGTGCTCCATATAAATAGTGGCACTATAGTTTAAGTGCAAATACTACTGCCGCCAACTTTAAGTCATGAGTGGGGGAGTTCTTATCATGCACCTTCAGTTGTCTAGAAGTGTAGGCAACAACCTCCCCCTCTACATAAACACATATCCTATTCCTACTCTCGAAGCATTTGCAACAAATAACAAATCCATTCGTTCCATCAGGCAAGGTCACTGGTGCAGTAGTTAATCTCGTCTTCAGCTCTTGGAAACTTCTGTCACACTTGTCAGACCATTGAAACTTGACCTTCTTTTTAGTCAGTTTATTCAACAGAGTGGATAGGGAAGAAATTCAGTTTATTCAACAGGGTGGATAGGGAACAAATTCCATCAACAAACCTTTGGTAATAGCCAATACAAGAAAACTCCTTATCTCAGTTGGTAAGGTTTCCCTTGGCCAGTTCTTAACCACCTTGATATTTTAAGTATCTACTTGAATTCCATCCCCAGAAACCATATGACCAAGAAAGTCATGAATTTGAGCCAAAACTCACACTTAGAAAACTTTGCATATAACTTTTATCTCTAAGCATCTGCAATATGATTCTGAAATGATTGACATACTCCTCCTTATCTCTGGAAGACACCAGAATATCATCGATGAACACTATCAAGAATATGTTAAGATACTTTTTGAGTACTCTATTCATCAGGTCCATAAAGGCCACAGGTGCATTTATCAACCTAAGCGACATCACTAAGAATTCATAGTGACCATATCATGTTCAAAAAGCCATCTTAGGGATATCACATTCCCTAACTTTCAATTGGTGATAGACTGATCTGAGGTCTATCTTAAAGAAAATAGTAACACCCTGGAGTTGGTCGAACAAGTCATCAATCCTCAGAAGGGAATACTTATTCTTGATTGTCACCTTATTCAACTGACGATAGTTTATACTCATCAAAAGGAGCCATCCTTCTTTTGCACGAACAAGACCAGAGTGCCTCATGCATAGACACTAGGCCTTATGAATTCATTTTCTAGCAAATCCATCAATTTCTCCTTCAACTCTTTTAACTCCACAAGGGCCATTCTATAAGGTGGAATAGAAATAGGCTAGGTGTTAGAAAGAACATTAATTCCGAAGTTGATCTCCCTATCAGAAGGGACTTTGGGCAGATATTCAGAAAATACATTAGGAAACTTGCTCACAATCGGGACAAACTCAAAGGTAGGAGCCTCAACATCATCAGACTTGACTTACACGAGGTGGTAGATACATCCCTTAGAGATCAATCTTTGGTCTTTAAGGTAAGAAATATACTTACCCTTTGGCACAACAAAATCTCCCTTCCAATCTATAATAGGCTCATTTGAAAACTAAAATTTGACATTTCAAGTTTTGCAATCAATAGAGGCATAACAAGCGTGAAGCTAGTCCATACCAAGGATTACATCAAAATTGACCATCTTTAACTCAATCCAATCAGCAAGAGTATTCCTATGATAGATGGACACCACAAAATCTCTATAGATTCTCTCGACTCGAATGGACTCACCAACAGGAGTAGAAATAGAAAATGGCTCATGCAAACACTTAGGAAGGATCTCAAATCTACAAGCCATATATGGCGTCACAAAAGAATAAGTTGCACCGGATCAAGTAAACCATAGCAAGGAAAGTTAAAAACTCAAAGCATACCCGTCATAATATGTGTTGCAACTTCTTAGCCCTGATGATTTCCTATCCCGTACATATAGTTTGTCTCACTGCCTATCCTTAGTATAACACCTCTCTAGTTACCCCTCATTGGTGGTGCTGTGGTAGAGGATTGGACTTTGTTGCCCCACATCAGATATTGCCTCTTAAAATGGCTTATTGGCCACACCTGTAACAACCATTCCCTCTATCTCTACATTCTCCCAGATACATCCTGCCATACTTCCCATAAGGTGGCTTCCCTTTAGAGCTAAGAGTCACACTGGATTGAGACTATAACCGTGTGCCCTAAATATTGGCTGACCTTGGGACTTGTGATCATACCTCTGGCTCAGGGTTTATGCACTAGCTGAAGATGGTACATAACTAGAGGACCTTTTCTGGAATTATGACTTTTCTCCCTTACTCTGCTTGGTCTGATAGGGGTCAGGGCCTGCTGACTTGGCCTTCTTACTTAGATGCTCCTCTCTATCCTTCTTCTTGTCCTCCTCAGTTTGTTGGTCATAAACCGTCATTCTAGAAATATCTATACTAGGGATTAGAATGTTGCCTTGCACTCCTTATTCATATATCTACCCAACCAGATACGAATTTCCTCATCCTAGATTATATATCCTAGACCATCTCTGGGGCATACTTGGATAACTGGATGTTTAGGCTATACTCTTTAATAATGAGCCCCTCCTTATTCATATTCACAAACTTCTCAACCTTTGCCTCTTTCAACTCTTGAGGAAAGCAGTGATCGAGGAAGGCACTCTCCAAATCATCCCAAGTAGCAGGCTTAGTATCCTCACCTTGACTCTCTTCCCACTGATTATACCAAATAGTAGCCACATCCTTAAGCTGATAAACAGCAAGATCAACTCCCCAGTCTCGGTCGCATATATAGTTTTCAGCACCTTCCATATCTCATTAATGAAGTTTTAAGGATCTTCCTCAACCTTTGACCCCGTGAAGACCGGTTGGTTCATCCTCAAAAAGTCTCTCAGTCTAGTGGCAGTTGTTGGCTCTTGAGAGATAAAACTAGGAGTCTGCGAGCCTTGATTCCTACTCTGGACAACTACCAACTGGGTGATCATGGTGATATATCCTCTAAAATCTATCTCTATAGTAGGAACAAGTGTAGTGGTAGGTGTCACAAAAACACCAGTGGTTCTGTCCGGTCGACCTCAGCCCCTCATTTTCATTTGAGGAGGCACCTTTGGAGTAAGGTTCTCAGCATTGATAGTTGAAGCATGCCTTTAGGTTATGGTGTTTATAGGAGGCATGATCTGCAAGCGCATGACAGACGAGTTAGAAGAGAGTTTTGTAGAGTTTTAACTTTATGGCACGAACACAGAATACAAGAATGTGTAACAGGTCCAAATGTCCTATAACCTCTTGCTAATGAAGTGTAGTGCACAACACACCTATAAACAAGATTCTACTAGACACGGCTTCATAGACTTCCTAGAACTCTTGAATTCTATGGTTTAATACCCAGTTTGTCATGTCATAGGAGGGTACTCTTGGCGTGGCCGACACATGAAGAACCATTGCTAATTCCAAAAGAAAAAAACCACCTGGCCTAATCATCACATCAACTCAACAGTAAAAGAATAATACTCAAACAAATATACATCATCAAGTTAAGCATAACTCTACTAGCTAATAATTTCCAATGAATAAGTTTGGAAATACAAAATACTCAAAAAAAATCCTCTACTCAGTGTCTATGAAGCCTCTACTCAACAATCTAGATGGTTCCATACAGGCCATGGACACTCCAAATAAAAGAAAATAAAGTACTCAATAGAAGTAAAAGACAAAAAAGAATCCTATGAAAATGCAAGGAAGGCTCACCAACTCTGGAATGCACTGATTTAGACTTCAACAATGCGCAAGTTGAAGTCCTTTATTACCTGTATCTGCATCATAAAATGATGAAGGTTCAAATAGATCTCAATACAAGAAATATACTGGTAAGTAAAATAGCTCAATAAAATAAGGCTCAACTCACTCATCTAGACTCAACAACTCATGCTCAACTCAGTACATGCAAGTTTACAGTAAATTATGCTTTTAAAAATATACTCAGTAAAATAAACTCATTTTGAAATCATTATGCTCAATCAAGGTTGATTAAGAGTTTATCTTAACCAACATCCAATCCCATCACCTTTGGTGATGCACAATAAAAGTGATGTCGTTGCCAAGCCATCCTAAACTTTCAACAGTAAAGATGATCAACTCTCTCTTGGATCCATGGTAATTGTACACATTTGGGATAAGTGTCACCAGAATGAGCTATACACTTTCTCACGTTGGCAACGTAGTTATGTGAGTTAAAGTAGATGTTTACTTGCTCCCAGCTCAGTGCTCGATACTCCTTCCAAGGCTAAAACATGTTCAACTCATCAATCAACTGAATCCTTGATGCCCAGTTAATCAACACAAATCTCAACCTCATTAGGTTATCTCATCTCAACTCATCTCAGTTTCTCATCTACTTAGTTAATCAATGTAGACAGTCAAACTTGACTCAGACTCATACGATTATTTATACTCACTCAATTTGACTCACCATATTGGTGCAAGCAAGAAAATCATATATATTAGTGTATGTGACTAAATGCAATAGGTTTCTCATATTTAATCATACTCAAATTACTTAACTCAGATACTCAAACTCAACCTACACTCTGTAACATGCATAGAATTTCATAAAATTATGTAGTTTAGGGTTCATACTATCAAGAAATAAACTGTAGCTCAATTTCATAGCAGAAATCATGCAATATAGCAAGTGCATCAGACATTACTAGGAGAGTTCATATTAAATGCAAGAAATTAATATTAGGGTAATGGAATTTTTCAGATCTCACTATTTTCCCAATTTTGACCGAAGAAGACAAAAAAGGCATTTGAAAGAAGGTAGTTCTACACTTTAGTAAGACTTACATGGAGATAGAAGAAACAATCAAACTCCAATTGATCTTCGTGCTAGAATCAAGAACTCTTGCTCTTCTCCCTCTTCTAGTGTTCTCAAGAGATCCTTATAGTGAAGAATGATGAAAAATACACCTAGGGTTCTGTTTTGAGATTTTATTCAAGTCTAAAATGACCAAGGATTTAATTAAATAGTGGTTGGAATAGACGAAATACGCCTCTCAAAAGTTATCGTCTAAGTCTAAAAAACCCCATTTATGGGTTGTAGACCATTCTACGAGTCATAAATTACCTCTCGTAAGCTATATATCTTGAAACTTGAGTTACTAAATTTTATCACGAAACATCCTCTACGAGTCATAAACTATTCTATGAGTCATCTGCTAACTCATAATATAAGATACTGAAAGTTGATATTTGGAACATCAATTCATAATATCACTCTAAGAGTCATTAAATACTTTATGGGTCATATACCTTCTTATATATTGACCTGACACTTAGAAAATTTCACCAAGTCATCAGAGGGTTTTATGAGACCTACTCTACAAGTCATAAACCTATCTACGAGTCAGAAATGACCCTCATAAACCTTTGTTTGCAGCTTTTCTCAGTCTTTTCTCAGCATCCTCTGTGCATCTACTCTAGATTAGATAAAAAGGAATTAGGGGGTGTTACAGTGACATTCTTTTTGGGACTAACAAAACAAGGAGTACTACATAAAATGAGATAGAGGGAGTAATAGTAAATATGGTGGAGTGATAAGTACTCATACATCTTTAACTAGGGTCTCAAATTTGAGTCTCCCTAGAGGGTATGAAGTCACCTTTATTAGGTAGCGCTTTATTAGCAAATTTCTATTTTTTTTCCAAGGCTCAAGATCCCTTTCACTACTGGTTCCATGGCCTGCTAAACTTTCTACAGTCTGTACATTGGGCTCATAGAACCAGTGCACCAAAACTTTATCATGACTCTACTTTACAGGTCATGATGACATCTACCATAACCCGTTGATAGATAAGACAGCCTGCACACCAGGACTATTAGTAACAGGTTTAAGGGAAAAAGATAACCCAAAGGAAACCAACTGACAATCTAATCACCATGAAAACAGAACTAGTACTATATATAAATGCAACTAACTACAAGATATCCCTCCTAAAACCTAGAAGTCACTTGTACAAAACCACTATAAACAAGACACATGTCAAGTGAGTCACACTAATGTATATATACACACATACATAACCAAAATAATATACATGATTAGTCTCTAAAAGCAAAAGATAGGCCACTAATACAGATGGAGAGTAGAAGGATCAAAGAATGCCTAATACTCACCAAAAGTCTTAAAGAATGACATCAACTATAGAGGAATCAACATTGTTGGCTTGTTCTCGGTCCTTAATCACAAAATAAATGCAAAGTGTAGTATGAATGCCAAAAATAAGATACCTAGTAGGCATCATAGGTCGACTGAGTAAGAATAATAAATAAAGCAGGGAAAGCCAAAATATAACTCTACATATTGCTATTCACAAGACCACGATAAGTCTGCTACTCTAGTCCACAAGGATCTATGCCTCTCAAGTCATATCAGATGAATATAAAGTAGTTTATCTGCTTTGAACAATTTAAGTCTAGGGCATAACTAGCATAAGCCTAGACTAAGGCCCAACAATCATCAGATAGACAAAAATGCAATAGATAATCTGCATACTAATCGCAAGTAATCTCACCATGGCAAACAAATATCTTCTTAATCCCATATACCGACCAATACCATAAATTGAACATGTACAGTTTCAAACTAACTCCCTGTTAATATTCATACTATCCAGACAAGATTCATATATTCTAGTTAGTTTAGAAGAAGGGAAATCATAGTTTATGTAAATGCCAATCACGTGAACTCTAACTTACTTTGCAAAAGCCTTACCCTTTTGAGCGGTCTCAAAATGCTGCCAGAGAATCAAAAATAGAATCACAACGTCAACATGGTCATTCTAGTACCAAAATTTTAAAAAAATAAAAGTAGACCAATTTGGGGAAAAAAGCCAGAAAAGTGGGACTTGCGTCCAAGATCGTTGAACGAACTTTATATAATGGTTCTTACTACTACTCAATCCCGTACCTCTAATTGAGGCACAATCCGATGTCCAAAATAATGCCAAATAGCCAAAGATAAAATAACATAATATATTGGAAAACAAGAATAAGGGAGCAGTTCCATAACTAATTTTATATGAAATACAACTCAACCGAAAGATTCTCACAATCTCATAGTGTTTGTCTCAAAAAATTACATAGAATAGACTAAAATTTCATTGAAATCCAATCCAAAATGATCGAGTAATTAATTTCTAATGTTTTCAATTAACAAGTCTAATTCACTTTATCAAAATAGTAAAAATTACCTCAAATAATGTGCCAAAAGTAATTTTTGATACTTTCATGATGTTCTCCTCAAAATTCCATCGGTTTAGCCTTTTGAATCGTCCAAACTAAACTCAATTAAGAGAATCATCATAGTTGGAAATTTTGTTTCATTTGGTAGAATTTTGTAATTATACAAATATATAAGGCACTACACTACTCTTTAGGATCACGGTTCCAAGGGTCGCGATCACGAAGCTCTATTATCTTTGACCATCGTGATTGTGTGACCCTGGGTCATGATCATGATGTAATGGTCATCTTTCCCATTGGAATCCTGATGGTCAAGGTCGCGATCGCTATGAGTAAGTTACCTGTAGATTTCAGCTAAGGCCAATTTTTTAGACAAGGTGTTTAGAGCTTGTTTAGATTCCCGTGCACGTAAATGAATTACACAACCCTAACAAATTTGATGGTCCAGATCCATTAGTGGAGTCAAACTTCCCATACGAAATCATTACTACTGAATGTGGATTCCACATCCCAAGGACATCTTTTATTAAAATTTATTAAGGGGCTTAAAATGTGTCTGGAAGCCTTGAAAATCAAATGTATGGTCCTACTAGGACAAACTGAATGTTTTAGAGCTAATTACACGGTTAGAATTCACATTTGGGCAAGTTTCTCAAGTATGTTGACCAAAGTTAACTATTGACCAAACTTTAAGGGCTAAAATATAAAATTATACAAACTTACATTATAAGCCCCAGTATTCAAGTTGACTATGCTTATAGCCTAATTTGACCATTATGGAGCTAATGGAATTGATAGAATTCCATTCTGAGGTTATTTACCCATATTTTACTTCAAAACCTACTTTTTAAGCTATAATAAGCCTTCCAACATAGAAAACTACACAACTTCCAAACAAATGACCAGGCGATAGAACTATCAGTTCCAGTTGGTTAGAAAAGACTTAGAGTCACTAGAGGAATGCCCTAACCAGTGAAAAAGACACAGAAACACAGAAATGACCAGGAGGGTCATTACAACATCTACTACTATGAAAACTTTCATTTATGAAAGTAAGAATAAGGACATACCAAAAGACTTAAATATGCTAGGGTACTGCTCTCGCGTGTCCTGCTTGGTCTCTTAAGTGCTTTCCTCAACTGGTCGATTTTTTCACTAGACTTTAACCATAAGTATAGGTTTGGAGCAAAGTTATCCAACATCTATGGCTAATATGGCTATTGGCTCCTCAATTAAGGTAAGGCAGTCATCTAACTTAATAAAATCATATTGTATCATATGAGACTTATCTGGCAAATAATGACATAGCATCGAAACATGGAAAAATAGATTTATAGCTAAATATGCTAGAGGTAAAACTAACTCATAAGAAATTGCTCCATTCCGCCTAAAATCTCAAATGGCTCAATAAACTAGGGGCCAAGTTGACCCCGTTTGGAAAATTTCATCACCTCTTTTAAGGACAATATTCGTCGAAACACTCGATCACCAACATCAAAACATAAAGGATGACATCTAAGATTAGTATAACTCTGATGCCGGCTCTAGGATGCCCTCAACCTATCTTGAATCAGCCAAACACTCGATAGAGCCTCATGAAGAGAATTTGTACCATATGGTCTAGGCTTTGTAGACTCAAATCAACCAAAAAGAGCGCAACAACTCCTACAGTATAAAGCGTCAAACCGAGCCCTATGAATGATGGATGACAAATGTTATTATACGCAAACTCCGCTAGGGTCAAGAATTGATATCACCAATCACAAACTCCTAGGCACAGACCTATAAAATATCCTCAAGGACCTGGATAATACGCTCTGACTGAACATTGGTCTATGGATGAAAAGCTATACTAAGCTCAACCCGTGTACCGAACTCTCTCTAGAGAGTGGTAAACTACCTCCTAAATATATATGCGAGCTAACCACTCAGCATTGTAGAAAGACTGAACTGGAAGCAAATAATTTGATTTGGTCAATTGATCAATGATGACCCAAATACTATCAACACCTCTAGAAGTCTGAGGCAGTCCCATCATAAAGTCTATGGTAATTTGCTCCTATTTTGTTACACCCTAGAAATTATTAAAATATCCCTAGGCAAAAGATTATTCAAATAATGCATTATTCGAATTATTTTTTTGTAAATTTGAGTTTGAAATATCAACTAGGAAAAACATCATGTGAAAATAATTGTCTCGATTAGATTTACCAATCAAATCAAAAGATAATTTTTTGGCACAAAATTGCAAAACTATTAGTGTACGCGATAAGTCTGCATCGCGGACTTGCCCCATGATAGTTCATTTTTAAGTTTTGTTCATAAAACACACTGAACATGTGCAATCACATAAATTACACATAAAGCAAATTTGAAAAAAAAATAATTTATGTGTTATTTTATATATAAAAATAGTTTCTAAACGCATTTTAAGTTTTTCATCAACAAAATAAACTGAAGTGCGATAAGTTCACATTGCAGACTTGCTACACCATGGTGCTTGACATTTATTTTTATAAAGTAAGAGCATTATAGTCTTTTTGTCACCTATCCTAAACCAAAAACTTGTCATTTTGAGGTTGTTTCGCCCTAAACGCTAAATAACCTATGCCATTATTTTCATTTTCACGAAAATCATTCAAAGAATAACGATTAGAGAAAAAGGGAGAAGGGCTAGGGCTTGACAAATTCTCTCCAAAATTTCAAGAAAACTCATACCCAGGTATATATGGCCACCTAAAATTCTATGTTTGTATTTATTTAGCAAGAAATCTAGCCAAGAGCCAAGTAAGTTTCTTTCCAGTGAAATTATTCAGAAATACTAAAGTTTTACCATGCAATTCTTATTATAATTATTCTTCTTATTCTAGGAATTTCATTGTTGAGCATATTTTTTTGAATCATGAAGTATTATCACAATTACAAAAATTTTAGTTGAGTTGAGAATTATTTCTCTAGCGTGTTTTACTTGCATTGAAGAATGATTAGTTTATTACAAGTATTTACCAAGGTGTATGTACAGTTGATTTGAAAGATTTTTTTGAGATTGAGTTAAGAGACAAGTTTGAGAAAAACTAGTTTAAAGAAAATATGTTGAGCCTAGGCTACAACTAGCAGATTTTCAGTTTTTCCCTAAAGTGGATATTTGTTTATAGTTATTGAGCACAGTGCATGTTTTGGGAGTAGTATTGAGCACGATGTGAGTATGAGTTCAGATAAATCTAACCTCATAAATTATGTAGCCAACGTAGGAAGGATTGTACCAAATATACTATTGCTCATATGCCATTGAGATAGCCCAATTTATATGGATCCCTATCACTTCATCCCTTACCCTGGCAAGGTATCTGATGGCTCGGGCAACGTGGACAAGACGTTGTATCATCATGGTCTCATAGTGATAGTTGCAAGTTAGAGAAACTCCCCTAAGTTAAAGTATATATTATTTTCAGACACAAATTGAGTTGAACTTATTTATATATTAAATCAAATATTTTATACCACCGCATTGCCTTTGTTATTGAGTTATTTTCTACATTAAGCCTATTATTTGAGTATTGTATCTTGAGTTTACTTATTTGGCTATTTTATATACCCATACATTTCATGTATTGACATCTTTTGGGCCTGTATTATTTTATAATGCAGACACAGGTGACAGAGCCCCTCAGTAGGCAGATTATTAGATGATCTAGCATTCCTACTAGCCAATGGTGAGATCTCTTTGCAGCTCGAGGCTCATTATTGCTATTTCTTTTTCAATTTTAGTTATTTATTTTAGTTTGGGGTATCCATGGCCTATCGCAGTACCCATTCTATAATTATGACTTGTAGGGGCTTCATCAACTGATAGGTAATATTTTAGTATCACTTTCATATTATTGACTTCTTAGTTGGTTTGGTTTATTATGATTTTAGATATTGATTTAGAAGTTGTACCAAACCCTAGCCCATTATTATTGCTTAAGTTTTCTGCTGAATAAAGTAGTCAGGCCAAGTGGTTTGCTTGGGACCAGAAATGATTTATGAGTGTCGGCCACATCTAAGGTATAGAATCAGGGCGTGACAAACTTGGTTTTAGAGCACAAATTTCAAGTTTCCTAGGGTGTTTATGAAGCTGTGTCTGGTAGAGACTTTATTATTGGTGCCAAGCAGACCATATCCATAACAGGGAGGTTACAAGACATTAGGAAATGTTGACCTTCATTTGGTATTCTATTTCATGATTAAGAGTTTAGCTCTGATTAAATACTTTCTAACTCGTGCGTTCATGCCTTATTTATAAATCATGCCTCCATGATGAAAATTTGGACGTCACGCATAAGCTAGGTATGACGATGCCCCGCTAGATAGAACATGAATCATGTTGAGCCACAAGTACTTGAGGGGCCAAGAGGCCCACCTTTGCCTACTGAGAAGCCACCATAGGATTATATCTTTAATGTTGAGCATTGATGAGCCATTCAAACTCTAGATCAGGTAGTAACAATATCGGGAGTTTGACAAGGAGTGGGCAGACGGGACACTCCCAACAGTTCTAGGATTCGTGAGTTCTTGAGAATGAACCCGCCAAAGTTTACAAAGTCAGTACTTGGTAAGGATTCTGAGAATTTCATATATGATCTATAGAAGGTGTTCCAGGTTATAAATGTCATTGATGTTGTGTTTGTGGAGTTAGCTACTTACCAGCTTAAGGGTTTTTCCAGACTATTGTATGACTAATGGTAGAAGGCTAGGTGAGAAGATACACCGCTCTTGAGTTGGGACGTGTTTGAGGAGGTCTTCTTAGGTCGTTTCTTCCTGTGAGAGCTGAGGGAATTAAGGGTAAAAAAAATGCTAAATTTGAAGCAGAAGTGTAAGAGTGTGCAAAAGTATAACATTGAGTTCACTCAACTGTCCCGTTATGTTCCAAATATGGTAGCTAATATGATAAGTAATATAGTTTTGTTTGTAGCTGGGCTCTCCTACATAACCAATAAGGATTTGTAGCTATAAGAATAGGTGCCATGGATATAGCCAGACAAATAACCTATATGAAAAAAGTTAAGAAGGAAAACTTGAAAGATAGGGAAGAGTTTCGCAACAACAGGACTAAGACATCCAGCGACAAGACAGACAAGAAAGGGGCTGGGAATGAAAGCCACCCTCCCTTTCAGTTAGGGTCATCTGGTCTAGCTCCATTATCTGCTAGTGCACTTGTGCCAAGGGTTAGATATGAAAAGAGGTCCAAAATTTAAGAGCTCAAGGTACCTAGTCACAAGGGAGTATGGCTCACAAACCTTCTCACCACTAATCATGTGGCAAGTTGATTGTCGCTAAACTCGGCTACTTAAAAGAAGTAAGGATGGTCATCATCAGCATAATAATCCAACTTTAGAGCTCAAGGTCAAATCCTAAAGGGAATAATGTTTTAGCAATTGAAATGGGGCTAAAGACTATAAGCTACTAGTCTCAATTCGATAAGGGATTACCAAACAAGTTCTAACTAACTAGGGGGAAACTAAGATAATAACTACTCTTAATAAGAAAATAGGGCAAGAATTGATCAAGCAATGGAGCAAGGATAGGGATGTGGGAATCAATCAAAGCTCAATCAATCCATCACAGTTAACATCAAATTAACTCTATGGATAGGCTAGGTTGCTTGTAACCACACCTTAATTATGTCATTTGGAATATTCATGATGAGAAAAAGGTATTAGAGTCTTTTGGAGATAGAGTTGTAATGCAAGAGATGTTTCATCCAGAAAATCCAATAGGAACAATGATTAGTGACGTATTTAGGCAGTGTAGGCAGCAAGTAGTTGATTTAGGGACATCTCAACCATTGGATTTAACTAAAATATTAAATGAGGGGCATAGGGAGTATACTAATGACTTCTGTGACTTTCTCAAAGATGGAAATTAAAGACTGTATGAAGGGAACAAGTACAAAAAACTAGAACTTTTGATAAAATTGTATCATATAAAGGTCTACTGTTGATTAAGTGATAAAGGATTGAGCATAATACAAGACTTGTTGATAGATGCATTTGAAGATGCGAAGTTACCTCTTTGTTTTTATAAGGCCAAATAAATAATTAGCAAACTTGGCCTTGACTATACCAAGATACTAGCGTGTCCAAATTATTATATGCTATTCTTGGAAGGTGATTCTGAATTGGAAACATGTAAGCATTGTGGTACATCTAAATGGAATCCTAATAAGAAAAACAATCAACTTGCAAAGGTTTGATGTTACTTTCCTTTGGCAAGAAGGTTGAAAAGGTTATTTATGTATTGCAAGACTGCTGAGTATATGAGATGGCATACTTTGGAGAATAACTTAGATAGGTTGATTAGGCATCCAAGGGATGGTAATACATGGACGACATTTGATCAAACTAGTCCTGAGTTTGCTTCTAATCCTCAAAACGTTCGGTTGGGCCTTCCTAGCGATTGTTTCAATCCTTTTGGAACAATGAGTACTATATACATTATTTGGCTAGTCTTCTTGATTCCATATAACCTTCCTTCTAAGATGGGTATGAGATACACCTCGTTCATCTTATCAATAATCATTCTATGAAAGTAAATGCCTAAAAATAATATAGATGTGCACTTGCAGCCGCTTGTGAATGAATTGTGTGATTTATAGAATAATGGTATTGAAACGTTTGACTTATCATTAAATATAACTTTTAGAATGCGAGCAGTTCTTATGTGGATAATTTATGACTTTATTGGATTAGGTATCCTATTTGGCTGGAATGCACATACTGATTTTGCCTGCCAACTTGTAACTTTGATTTAGAACATTGTCATCTTTGTTATAGTAAAAAGTGATGTTTTATGGGTCATCGATGTTTCTTTCAAAGAAATCACAGGTTCAAATTCAATCGAGTACACTTCAATATAAGTACAAAGAAGTGAAATCCACCAATAAAAGTATCAAGATCTGATGTTTTGGGACAAACTGAGGAAGGTACAAGAGCATAGTTGGTTGGCCAAAGGAAAAGATCTAGACGAGTAACTAGACAATGAAAATAAAGAAATATATTCTTTGAACTTCCTTATTAGGAGTCCAACTTGTTGCGTCATAACCTAGCTTTTATGCATATTGAAAAGAGAATATGTGACAATATTATATATACATTGCTCCATGATAAATCAAAATCAAAATATAACAATAATGCCTGAAAGGATCTAAGAGAAATGGATTTAAGGTATGATCTTTGGATGAAGGATAATAGATCATATAGCATTGCCATGTTTTCACGTATAAATGATGTCAAAAAGAAGGTGGACACCAAAAATTTATTTCTTACAACTTTGAGGAATATTAAAGTACCAGATGGCTATTCTGGTAACATTTTTAACTGTGTTGATTTGGTATAAAAAAATTCTAGGGTTGAAAAGTCATGATAGTCATATAATTTTAGAGCAATTTCAACCATTGACAATTCGTAATGTATTGTTAGATCATGTAGTTACTATTTTGGTAGAATCTAGTTCATTTTCAAAGCCCTATCTAGCAAAACTTTGAATGTCTTGATATTCTCCGGGAGTGCATTATAATTACACATTGTCACTTAGAGATGCTATTTCCTCCATCATTATTTTATAGTAATAGTTTAATTATCTGTTCATCTAGCAAAGTAACCAAAACTTGGAGGTTCAGTGCTTTACCGCAACATGTTTTCCATGGAGAGGTAAAATATTAACATATCTACTTTAAGATGTTTGGTTTCTAGAAACATGAATTTAAATATAGGTATGTTATAATTAAATAGTTTGTAAACTTTCTGCCTCTGATTTTTCTAGGGAATTAGGTTATTTGAAGCCCTTCATATAGAATAAATCATAATCAGAAGGTTGTATAGCTGAGCCTCACATAGCTGAAGAGACTATTACCTTTTGTTCTGGATATACTGAAGATTATTGAAACATGGTTCAATAGACCTAGATGTGTCCGTGATGACCTAAACTACATTCAGCCTTCTGGAAGGTCGAATATCTTTTCTCAATTAGGTAGACTTGCATCATCTCCGACAAAGTATAATTTGACTCCTATGCAGAAACTACAAGCTGATCGATATGTTCTTTTGAATTGCACAATAGTCATACCATTTGTGGAGTGAGTAACTCTTATAAATTTTGTCTTCTTTGTTATTATGACACCCTGTAACTTTATACTCTTGTATATCTATGTTTCAAGACTCATTTGGTGAGATTGGGGGTGTACTAGATTCATGGGAGACTCCTAGTACCTAAACGAGTTCAAGACTTACCTCCAAGTTGAGTTTTGGGTGTTATTTCATATAAGGGTCAACTTTAAACTAGCATAACTCTTAGCAAATTTGAAACTGAGTGGCCCATGACATTTCAAATGAAAGCCATTTGAGTTAGATTAAAGCACTTTGCTTCACCTTATTCTGACATCGGATAAAGGAGTTATGACTATTTTCACGAGATCCTCCCATGCAGTGAAGCCCTACGGGCACCCATATGGGCAGTCTGGTCTTGTATGGCTCAAGTGAAGGGGTACAGACCATGTAACCTGGGCATGTGGTGGCCAACGACATTTTCTTGTTTAAATGAGGTGTGATAGACTAGTACACGGTCTGTGTAACACTACACAGCCCGTGAAGTGATTTATCAAAGTGATGAGACGTCAATATTTTTTTCCAAGTTTCCCAACTTCCATTTTTTTCACTAAGGCACTTCGCACGAGTAGTCCACATGACTTGTGGAGTGCCACACAGCCAGTGAAGTCTCTAATGAGACAAGACTTTGCAACTTTTTCCACCTGTTCACTTATGGCATCTTCGTAAATTTTAATTACTCTAATGCCATATTTAGACTTTCAATGCCATCTTAACCTTCCTAAAAGACCTAAAAAATATTTCAAAAGTTTTAAACTCATTACTCTCATATCAAATACACTCTCAATTCTCTCAAAATCCTCCATCAAGCCCCAATTCAATTTCAAGGAAACCCAAGAACAAGATTGGATTCAAAGATTATTTCCAGCCTTCATTCTTCCCAATCTCAATTCCAAGCAACTCTAGACCTAAGGTATGTGATGTTCTTTCATAGGTTCCTTTCACTCATGATACCCAAGCTTTATTTTTCCTAAATTGCATGATTTAAAATTGAGTTTACAAATGGGTTTACTAGTATGAACATGTTTATCAACTAGTTGTAACTATTTTGTTATGTTGTTAGCTTTATATCTTAGATCTGTTGTAAGTTTTGATGAGGGGTTTTGATGTGAATGTCTTAGAGGTGTTGTAAGGTATTGATTTGTGGATTTATGATAGATTTTCTTACATGATTTCATCTTTAAATTGCATGGTCATTAACCCCCACTACTCACCCCCAAAGTGTTTGATAAAATGTCTAGTTATAGTTTCTTGAGGAATTGAAGGTCCTAAGCCTAAGATACGATATGAATGATGTTATGAGGATGAAGTGAGCTTATGTATATGATATTCCTATATTAGGTGTTGCTTAAGACCATATGATGAGTCCTATGTAAAGTGTAAAACTCGACCATGCCCAATCTAGGGGGTCTAATCCCTAATAACCTAGTGAAGGGTTTGTACTTCTACACCTAGTGATGGGGCGACATCATCACTAACCTAGATGCGGGTTAGTACTTATCAACTTAGATGAGGGTTAGCACTCATCCACCTAAGTGATGGGGCGGCATCATCATTAACCTAGATAAAGGTTAGTACTTATCCACCTAAGTGATGGGGCAGCATCATCACTAATATAGATAGGGTTAGTACTCATCAACCTAGATGAGGGTTAGTACTCAACCTTGGTGATGGGGCAGCATTTCGCCAACCTAGATGAGGTTTAGTACTCATCTACCTAATTGATGGGGCGATATCATCACTAACCTACCAAAGGGTTGTACATTTGTAAACCTAGCTTGGTATTTTCTACACATATGCTATCCTATAAAAGCATGAGTTAGTTAAGTATGTTTTACTTAAGCATTGATCATACAAGCAATATTGTTACATTGAGCCTATTGCCTATTGTTATGAATTTTGATTATGATGCCTATCTCTTGTAGCATTGCATCCTACATACTTAATACATTTAAATGTACTAAAGCATACTCTATGCCTACATGATATTACCATGTAGGAACTAAAGCTTCATTCAGTCATCCTCCTCCTCCATGTGGCAAGTAGTATCCATTCAAGCTAGTTGGTGAGTCTCATGTGCGAGGACAATATCTATGTTCTTAAGCTATGTATTAAAGACTATCTTTCTTTTTGGTATACTTTCACTATGAGGGTGAGCCCAGTTGCTTATCTTGTCCCCTGTTATGTCCTATGTTAGAGGTATTGTTAGGCAAGTATGTATCATGGTTGAGCTTTGACTTACTTATGATATTTAAGATATTTAAATATAAATCTCTCCTATAGTCCTAATTACCCTTATTTTTGTTTCTTATGTTATTTTGCGTTGCTTCTGTGACTAAGGATGTGTAATGATATGCTACGAGGCTTGTTTGTGGTTCCTTGGTTCCCTATTAGTCGATCACTTCTAGGACCTAGGCTTGGGTCATAACAAAGAATGTATCAGAGCATTAGGTTGATAGATCCTTGAAGTTCAATACACCGCATCGATTAGAGTCCCATTCATGGTTGTGAAATGCGCCATAACTGTGAATAAGAGGCTATGAGAAGTTGTAGGAAATGTTTTCCTTCTTCATAATCTAAGTCATGCTATAGAGTTGTGGTAAGTTCTTCCCCCCCCCCCATTAACAATTAGTCTTTGTTATGCTAGATCATGCCAAATACTCGAGGAAGAAGGGCCCAAACTCCTGAGGAGAAATCGACCAATGGTGAGCTCTGGGATGCTCTTACTATGCTTGCCCAAGTTATGTCCAATCAAGTCAACCAAGGGGCCCAATCCATTTACGCTACTACCCCAAGAGCTAGGGTAAGAGATTTCATAAGGATGAATCCTCCGATTTTCTATGGGTCAAAGGTGGAGGAAGACCAACGAGAGTTCAGTGATGAGGTCCGCAAAATCTTAAATATCATGGGTATTGGGTTGAAAGAAAAGGTGGAATTGCCGGCATACCAACTCAAGAGGTTAGCCAAAATTTAGTATGATCAATGGAAGGGGGAGAAGTGAAATAGTTCTATGATACTTTGGGAAGAGTTCAAATTGGCTTTTCTCAATTGTTTTTTCCCTCTTGAGCTTAGGAAAGCAAAGTTGGTGGAGTTTATGAACTTGAAACAAGGTGCTATGAGTGTGAGGGACTATGCCCTCAAGTTTAATCAACTTTCAAAGTATGCTCCTCATTTGGTGGTCGATTCTAAATCTAGGATGAATAAGTTTGTAATGGAGGTCTCCAATTTGGTGAGTGAAAAATGTCGGTCCACTTTGCTAATTGATGACATGGACTTGTCTTGGTTGATGACATATGTTGAACAAATGGAGGAGGAAAAATTGAGGAAGAGAAGAGATCATGAGGTTAAGAGGGCTCATTTTGAGGGTAAGTTCAAAAAAGGTGGTTGGTATCATCATGGCCAAGGGTCTTCTCATGATTCTAAGGTGGACTTTGCTAATGATTTCCAAGGGCCCGAGGTGTTAAAGGTGTGGCTCCGAATGATGGGTGTCCAAAGTGTGGTGAGGATCATAGTGGCCCATTATTGAGGGGCACTAACACTTATTTCGGTTATGGGAGATGGGTCACAAAAAGTTTGAATGCCCTTGGTATCGCAACAAGGATAAAGGTGGTGAATTTGATAGAGAGGGCTCTCCAAGGCGTAATCATTTCTATGATCCTTAAGGGAGACAAGAAGTGACTGATGTTATTATCGATAAGTTGAATTTTCCTTGGCTTTGATGTGTGTGAATTGTTGGGGTCGGTGTGCCATTATTTCTCTCTTTATTCTTTTTGGTTGCTAAAAAGTCCATAAGCATTGATCCATGTTCATCTTGCATTATGTTTTGCCTTGTGACTTATTAGAGCTGGTGTGGTGGTTTGTGGTGTTATACTTGGGACAAAATAGTTGCATGCATTTTGTGTCTTCATGGAGATTGATTGATGTATACATTAGCTATGTTTATAAGTCTCTAGAATAGGGTCTTAAATCCCTACCTTTGTTTGTTTGTGGTGGTCTCGAGTAATAAGGTATTGAATGGTGTAGAGCTTATGAATTATTTGGGGGTAATGTTGTGAGTTTTAGAAGATGAGAGGTTGTTTACTAAAAGATGATAAGTGTGCTCTGTGAATAACAAAAAGGCGGTTAGAATTTTTTAAACATTATGATATAAGTATGCTTTATTCCATTTATTTGGTAAGGCTAGTATTGTGGTTGGTGCTCTAAGTAGGTTGACTATGGGTAGCTTAGCATATGTGGATAATGATGGCAAAGAGGAGACTAGTGGGTTCCATTGGTTGGTTAGGTTGGAAGTAGGATGAGGGAAGTTAGGAATGATAGTATAGTGTCCTTGGTGATTCCGAATCTTCTTAGTGTAAGAGGTCTAGATTAGGCAAGACCTTGATTTAGTCTTGATAGAGTTGAAAGTTTTGGGTGAGAAAATGATAGACTGGAGGCGGTCTCCCAAGGGGGAGATGGTGGTTGTGGTACCAAGTGGATTAGATATGTTTAAGGTTGACAATTGAGTTGAGGATTGTGATCCTTATAGAGTGTAGAGGGAGGTTGGTAAGGTTGCATAAGTTTGGGATTTCCTGTGGATGTAGATATGGTTTGTCTGGTTCTTCATGCTTCAAGGTGGATGGATCTGTTGGTGACTTTAGTGATATATCAATCCTTAAAATTGTGGGTGATGTAGAGGACAAGTTATCTTAAAGGAAGGTTCTGGTGGAGGTATTCGATGGATGAGTGGAAAACTTGGTTAATGATGATATTTTGTTCGTCAAGGCCCCTTTGAAAGAGTCATCCATTCGTATGTGTTTCTCGGAGAGTTGATAGGGTCATGGAGAAGCAATTTCCATATCTCTTTTATTCTATTCAAGCTTATGATGATATGTCAAGTCTTGTTTAATAATTCTGAGTCTCAAGTTTCAGCCCTTATATCATTGCATGCATTAATGTTCATATTAGTAAGATTATGAAAATTTTGATGTACATGTTGAAATTTCCTTGGAAATCATGTTTATGTGCATTGTTGTATTCATGTTTGGACTAAAGTCTTCATTACTTTCCTTGTGTATGTTTCTTTGTCATTCAGGGAGGAATCTTCCCAAGGAGGAGATATTGTGACACCCCATAACTTTATGCTTTTGTATATCCATGTTTCAAGCCTCATTTGGTGAGGTTGGGGGTATTCTAGATTCAAGGGAGACTCGTAGTACCTAAACAAGTTCAAGACTTACCTCCAAGTTGAGTTTTGGGTGTTATTTCATACAAGGGTCAACTTTAAACTAGCATAACTCTTAGCACGTATGGAATTGGGTGGGCCATGAAATTTCAAATGAAAGCCCTTTGAGTTAGCTTAACGTACTTTGTTTCACCTTGTTCTGACATTAGATGAAGGAGTTATAACTATTTTTGTGAGATCCTCCTGTGCAGTGATGCCCCACGAGCACCCATACGGGCACTGTGATCTTGTATGGCTCATGTGAAGGGTATGAGCTGTGTCACCTGGGCATGTGGTGGACAACAACATTTTCTTGTTTAAATCAAGTGGGATGGACCAGTATACGGTCCGTGTAACACTACACGGCCTATGAAGTGGTCCCTCAAAGTGATGAGACATCAATTTTTTTCCAAGTTTCCCAACTTTCATTTTTTTTCATTAAGGCACTTCACACGAGCACTCCACATGACCCATGGAGTGACACACAACCAGTGAAGTATCCAGTGAGATGACACTTTGCCAATTTATCCATCCGTTCAGTTATGGCATCTCCGTAAATTTTAATTACTCTAATGCCCTTTTTAGACTTTCAATGCTATCTTAAGCTTCCTAAAAGACCTAAACAATATTTCAAAAGTTTCAAACTCATTACTGTCATCTCAAATACACTCCCAATTCTCTCAAAAACCTCTATCAAGCCCCAATTCAATTTCAAGGAAACCCAAGAACAAGATTGGATTCAAAGATCATTTCCAAGCCTCCATTCTTCCCAATTTCAAATTCAAGCAACTCTAGACCTAAGGTATATGGGTTTCTTTCATGGGTCCCCTTAACCCATGATACCCAAGCTTCATTTTTCCTAAATTGTATGATTTAAAATTGAGTTTACAAATGGGTTTACCAGTATGAACATGTTTATGAACTATATTAAAGCTATGCAATGTTATGACTATTTTGTTATGTTTTGAGATATATATCTTGGATCTATTGTAAGTTTTGATGAGCGGTTTTGATGTGAATGTCTTGGGTGTGTTTCAAGGTGTTGATTGATGTTTTTACAATAGATTTTCTTGCATTATTTCATCTCTGAATTGCATGGTCTTTTACCCCCACTACACCCCCCTAAAGTGTTTGATAAAATGTTCGGCTATGGTTTCTTGAGGAATTGAAGGTCCTAAGTATGAGAAATGATATAAATGATGTTATGGTGATGAAATAAGCTTACATATATGACTATTCCTATATAAAGTGTTGCATAAGATCACATGATGAGTTCTATGTAAAGTGTAGAACTCGACCATGCCCAATTTGGGGGGTCTAAGCACCCCAATAACCTAGTGAAGGATTTGTACTTCTATACCTAGTGATGGGGCAGCAGCATCACTAACCTAGAGGAGGGCTAGTACTCATCAACCTAGATGAGGGTTAGCGCTCATCCACCTAAGTGATGGGGCGGCATCATTATTAACCTAGATGAGGGTTAGTACTTATCCACCTAAGTGATGGAGAGACATCATCACTAACCTAGATAAGGGTTAGTACTCATCAAACTAGATGAGGGTTAGTACTCATCAACCTTGGTGATGGGATAACATTATCACTAACCTAGATGAGGGTTAGTACTCATCCATCTAAGTGATGGGATGGCATCATCACTAACCTACCAAAGGGTTGTACATTTAGAAATCTAGCTTGGTCTTTTCTACACATATGCTATCCTATATAAGCATGAGTTACTTAAGCATGTTTTACTTAAGCA
>JAOTQJ010158053.1:0-29015 GCA_025642045.1 Solanum sejunctum | reverse complement strand
ACTATCATATACTTCTTATTTTTCATGAAGAAATCATACTAAATACACAACTATAATTGCTTACCTTTGCCTTATATATTTTGGATTCTCTTCAGAAGCCTTAGACAATTGAGTTTTCAGCTTGGTGAAGTGAATTATAGAGAGGACAAATGATTTTAAGAAAGCTGTAACTTTATTTCCTAGTGGAATGCCTTAGTGTTGTACTTAACCCATTGTTAAAGATTAATTTTGGACAAATTTATCTTCCAATATTGACCTTATAATTACACCCATTAATGGTATATTATTGCAGCATCTTATAATCTAAAATTGGACTTAATTGGGTCCCAAATATGATGGACCTTTGCTGCCAATTTCCAGCTTTCTTCGTAGTTTTTTTTTGGGTCCAAATGGCCAAGTTATTTATAGTGTACTTATTGGACGTTTTTAAATTATTCTTGGACTGAAAATAAGGTCCATTTATGATACTTAAACATGAGCCAAAGTTACATCCTTAACATGGAATTTATTCATAATCAGACTTGAACAAATTCGGCGTCGAGCCTAATCTCCGTTTAGCTATCAATTTTAAGCTAAGAAAGTAGGTAACTAACCTACTAGATTATTAATTCATACAATGAACTCAATTATTTTACTTAGTATAGGGCTAATAAATCCTCAATTTGACACTAACACATATACACCCTCAACCCTCTTAAGCATTTAGACTCACACATCGCCTATTAAGACGAGATTCAACCACTTTCAAGAATTGACGCTAATTTGACCCAACTATAACATGATTCATTTACATAGTATTAGTACATATAAAATATGGGGTGTTACACTTATCTGGGGGTGCTAGGCTCGTACTACCATGTTGAGAGGTATATACCTTAACCACTTTGTCAGAGGGTGCTAGGCCCTTACTACAAATTAAGGGGTAGATACCTCAATCACCTTCTAAGGGGTGTTAGGGATTGGATTCCAAGTACTAAGTTGCTTGTTCTATGACATTGGTCTCTTTCTACACATGTACTATGTTTCTATATAAGCATATTTTACTTCCAGCATTCATCATGCATGTCATATTGTTAATATAGCATCTCTTGCTTAAGTATATGCATTTTGATATGTTGCCTATATCTTGTTGCATTGCATCCTAGATACTTAGTACATTCAAACATACTAACGCATACTCTATGCCTACATGATGTTACTATGCAGGAACTAGAGCTCCACTTGATCATCCTCCTCCTCCACGTAGGTAGTACTATTTTTTGAAGCAAGTTTGGTGAGTCTTCATCTCCGAGGATATTAGCTATTGATTCTGTTTTATGTAAAGACTCCTTTCTTTGTTTAGATGCTTATGACTATGAGGGTGAGCCCGAAAAGTTTGTGGCCCATGCTCAATTCCATGTTTAGAGGTGTAGCTGGATAAGATATGTAATTATGCCTTGAACTTTGACTCCTTTTTTATTTATTTTATTGAAGACTTCCTTTAATACCTCTATCCCCTATTTCTACTATCTCATTGTTTTTTAATTGCTTCTGGGACTATGGATGTGTAAATGATATGCTAAGAGGCTTATTTAGGGTCCCTTCGAGTCCGCATTCGCTATGTCATGTCTGGGCCCTAGTCTTGGGTCGTGACAGGTACTACCTGAAATGGGTATTGTTCTCATAAGGTGAGTAAATGAGCATGGAAATACTTTTTGAAATAGGTTTTATTCTCGGAAGGTGATTAAATGAGCAAGGAAATCCTTTCCAAAATAGGTGGTATTTCCATAAGTTGAGGTTGCTTCTCTGAAACGGATAGTGTTCCCATAAGGATAAGTAAGGTATATCTTTGGCAAGTAATATCCCCATTACACATGAGCATTATGTCATTTCATGCATCAACGATTTCATAGTATATCGTTATATTACTCTTCTTTGTTATATACTTTTTTCTATATATATGTGCCCTTGTCATCTAACATTTAATGCAGGTTTTTTTCATTTAACAATGTATGCATGTTTGATAAGTCATATGTATTGCATGCCTGCATACTTAGTATATTCAAACATACTAATGCATATCGTTTTGTCTACATGATCTAACCATGTACGGATCTGAGACTATATCTATCTATCGTTTGATGTCTAGTTTGGAGTTTGAGAAGTTATTGTGCTGAGTCCTATCATATGAGGACAAGCCACTATTTATGTACCTATTATATTGCTTCCACTTATATTTTACTTACTTTGAGGGTGAGCCTGGGATATGTCTTGGCGCCTTTCCCATTCTATATGTTAGAGGCATTGTTAAACATCTTGTAGATTGTTATATAGTTGTACGTTATGTTATGCTACTTGAATACTATGCTTATGGCTATAGGTATCTTTTGTATGGTAACTCTGATTCGATTATGATATGATGGTATATGTGTTGTGATACGGAAATGTCATATATCCTAAGTCCCATTTTGCCCCCATAGAGTGAGTAATACTTACTCGCCCCTTAGTCCTTATATCCTATGTGTTATGTGAATCCATGCAAATCTTTATCCCTACCCCTTAGTGTGAGTCCTAGTTTCCCGTCCCTTAGAACTATATGTTTACTACTTTGTTATGCGCTTTTGAACTGATGATGTGAATGTGGATACTTGGAGGCTTGTTTGGGGACTATTTGGTTCCCATTTGACATGTCACTCCTAGACCCTAGGTCCAGGTTATGACAAGCTTGGTATCAGAGCATAAGGTTTATAAATATTCCTCAGAGTCTAATATATTGCGTCAAGTAGTGTCCTATTCATGGGTGAAACGTACTCCATGCCTATGAGTGGAAGGCTATGATGGCGTTCTAGGAATTGTCTCACTTTGTTATTTCTTATTTGGTGCTATGAACCATTTCGTAAAACTTTCTGATTTCGAGGATGTCCATGATACTTAAAGAAGATGCCTCTATAATGAGATCCCCTACTGACACTAGCCATGATTAATGAGTACTAAGTTCCTCACAGGCCCACGAAAGAGCCAATCACTAATGGTGAATTTTGTACTGCTATTGATATGCTTGCCTAACAGTGATTACCTTGGCTAGACAGGATAATCTTCCTCCTCCTGATCCAACTCCGGCTGCTAGAGTGAGAGATTTTACTCGAATGAATCCTCTAGAGTTCTATAGGTCAAATGTTGATGAGGATGTTCAACAATTCATTGATGAACTCTCTCAGGTGTTGACTCTTATGGGAGTAACTTCTGAGGACAATGTTGAGTTAGCTGCTTGTTAGTTGAAAGATGTGGATCAAGTGTGGTATACTCAATGATTGATGGAGAGAGTTTGTCATAGTATTGTTAATTGGCAAGAGCTTAAGTTTGTCTTTTTGGATCATTTCTCCCCTCTTGAACTTCGGGAGGCTAAGTTGACAGAATTTATCAACCTCAGAAAGGGTGGTATGAGAGTGAGGGACTATGTCCTCAAGTTCACAAAGCTCTCAAAGTATGCTCCTATACTAATGGCTAACCCCCGTGCAGGAATACAGAAGTTTATTTCTGGGATCTCTAGTTGGTTATGAAAGAATGTTGTACAGTTATACACATTCGAGATATGGACATCTCCAGGCTAATGACAAATTTTGAATAGATTGAAGGAGAAAAGCTTAAGGAGAAGAGGGCTCATGATTCTAAGAGGGCACATTATGATGGTGGGTTCTCCAACTCTAGGATTGGTGGTGGTTTTAGTTACTTTCAACAGGGCAAAGGATCTAGTGCATTGGTTATCCATGCTAGAGTGCCTCCTCCCAAAGCATAAGTTGGAGGTAGACCATTACCTCCTCAATGTTATAGGTATGGGAAGAATCATTTTGGTAAGTGCTTGAGGGGTCCAAGTGCTTGCTATGGATATAGTGATATGGGTCACTAAATTGTTGACACTCCTAAGGTGACAAATAAGGATCAGGGTTGACCTAAAGAATAGCAAGGTGGTACCCCCCAGGCACAACAAGTTCTATGCCTTGTATGCTCTTCAAGAAGTTGAGGAGAACCTAAATGTTATGATGGGTACGTTAAAAGTATTTGATTTTGATGCTTATGCTTTGCTTGATCTAGGTGCAAATTTATCTTTTCAGACTCATCTTTTGGCTGTTAAGTTTGGTTTAAGTCCTAAAATCTTGAGAGAGACTTTTTAAGTTTATACTCTTGTGGGTAAGTCTATTATTTCCCAAAGAATCAATTGATGGTCTTTGAGCTGTGATCATGAGTGAAGCCCATAACTCTTATTATCCTATACACCACAGATCCACCAAGATATATTAAGGTTTGAAAGAAGTCAATTGGTGATCCTAGTTCATTTTTACTTTAGAGAAGGTGTTGGAGTTGGGGAGAACTTGACCTATGAAGAGGTTTCGATTGAAATATTAGACAGACAAGTAAAGCATCTTTACAACAACGATGTGGCTTCGGTTAAAGTGCTTGCGGAAAACCAACACGATGAAATTGCTATGTGGGAAGTTGAGTCAAGCAGCGCATGATGATACCCCAAATATTTTCCAATCTACCCAAGCCTATGGTGTTAGGTTCTTCCGAATCTAAATGGTCCTAATTCGTTCACTCCTATGTTTTATGACATGGCATGCATACATGTGCATAAAAAATAATTCATTCACACGGTCCGTCAGACCTTCATTGGATGCACCCTTGGCTTAAAGAGATTTTGCTAAAATTTTCTAATTGTCATCTCATGGGAACCTATATGGTCTATGTGACTTCACACGGTCTATGAGGTCTCCAGTAGAACCTTCCTAATCTTGATGAAATTTTGCTAAATTTTCAAGGTGTTGTCTCACGCTTACCCATATGGTCTGTGTTACTTCACACAGTCTGTGTGCCTCTCCTACGAGACCTTGGATACATTTCAAAGGTTATTTCATTAATGATCTTTTGGTAATTTTGATACATTCTAAAGGTCTTTTAGGGTTGTAATACCCATCTGAATCACCCAATCAGATTATACACCCATATTCTGTCACTCCCAAAAGTCCTGTTAAGGCGAACTGGCAACCACTGCTGATAAGGCTCGGTAGAACCAACCTATAACCATGAATTTTCTATACATATTATAAGGGATTTCTACATTCAACATACCTTTAAAAAAAGTAAATAGTAATAACAAGACAAAAAGAAATGCATATGACTAGGTCGTTGGGCCTATGTTGTCTAAAGTATTAGACATGACCATACTTTAATTTACATAGTCTACAAAGTCTCTAGATAAGCAAAAGCATATGATAAGGGTCGAGACAGACCCCACCTCAACTAACTATATAATACAAAAATGTAATCTCTAGACAAATAAAGCTCCAAAGCAACCAGGAGCTTGGTAATAGCAGTTGGATATCTTGTACTCCTACTAGGGAGATCTACTAGCACCTATACCTACCGCATGAAATGCAGGTCCCCGGTAAGGGATGTCAGTACGAGATAATGTACTGAATGTGTAAGGCAAAAAATATTGATATGAAGTAACAACTCAAATGAAACAATGCACTGGTGTAGGATAAGAGACCACCTTTAGTTATACTGTGGAATTATGTACTTTATGTTCTTTTTACTACTTTACCTTTACTATATAATCTATACACAACATGTAATCCAAATTACCAACTGATCAGTGGTAAATCTATATCAGGATCAGCCTTGGATAGGCTTGTCCTTTAACCCTTGGGCTACCCCCTGTGAAAGGATCGACCCTAGCTAGGTAATTCTTCCACCCCTCGGGTTACCACCCATCAATAAGCAATATACTTTACCTTACAATTACTTTTAAGATGATTCTTTTGGTGGTCATAATATTAGAGCTATACGACTGTATATGTAGCATGTGACATGTAGATAATCATACAAGATAATATGACAATAAAAAGAGTATGTTACACAAATAATGAAATGCATATGAGATGAAACAACTCGTGAACTTTATTTAGCAACAAGAACCCATGTAACTTGGTTTTCACGTATGTATACAGATTTGAAGGTGACTATGTATGGTAGTATGAACATGTGAAAGAGTGGAGACATAGTTAATACTTGCTTCAGAGATGGTAAGGGCCTTTATGTGCTAAGGAAGAATCTAGATTTCATGCCAAGTAATACGAAATCAAGTAACCTTACATACCTCGCTGTATGACCTCACTGTTACCTCGAGATAACCTTTCATTCAACAAAATATTTATCTACAATACATTAGGTGATAAAACAATCATTAGCAGCCAGTAGATACATCTTGGCAGCCCAATCTCATAAAAAAATAACATACGGGCAGCAAGCATATAATTACAAACCCGAGCGTATTCTTTCAACCTTTTTGCCTCTAAATGTATTTTCTAATACACATTCTCATATACATATCATGTTTAGCCTATTTTAGTGCTATAATAGTCTTACAATAGATCACACATAGCAATTCCACACAACATATAAAACATACAAGTAGGTGGCATAACGTTACGTCGTCTCGCTACATTTCAATGTCAATAATCCCAAATCTATTTTAACTTCAACCAAACTACATATAATATACTTACACATACAATCAGACTTAAAATAGTCCAAAAATAGTTCAAAAATAGATGGAGGTCATGGAGCAACAATTCTCAACTACCAGCCCACAAATTCATCCTAAGAACATAATTACGATATCATAAAAGAACTCACTCTTGCGGGCTGTAAATAAGGTGCAGCAGCCTGGTTACATCACTAATAAAATAAACCTTGTTAAGAACATAAGTCTTACTTCATAATTCAGCCAACCAAGAAGAGAAAAGCTTCTTAAGTAACAAGAAAAGTGCACAACAATCCTTAGGACACTTGTTGTACAAATTTCCAGCACAAGCAAAACTAGCATATACTTCTTGTTTTTAATAAACACCCCATACTATATACACAAGTATCATTAATTACTTTTAACTTCAAGGTTTAGTCTTGCTTTAGGAACCCTTATAAGTTTGTGAGGGTACTTTTCACATGTTGAAAGAGAGCAAAGAATAACCAAAAAAAGCAAATTTTTTGTCCAAATTAAAATAACATAAAGGGGCTATTATAAATCCTTTTTAAAGGTGGGTTTTGGCTGAACTACTAAGGCATTTTTAAACTTACTTTGTTAAGATAGTGTTACAACTTCTTGCCCCTTTCACTGTGACTTATTGGATTCAAATTTTTTGGGCCTTGGCTGCCAACTTTTTCCTTTTCTCCTTACTTAGTTTTGGCCAAATTCACCAGGTGAGTTGTGTTGTACTTGGGACTTTCTCAACTGTTCTTGGGCTGAAACTATTGTCCATTTATGGTGATAAAACGTGGGATAAAGTTACACCCTTAACATGGACTTTATTCATTATCGGACTTGGACAGATTTGGCTTCGGGCCTCGTCTCCGTTTAGCTAGCATATTTAAGCTAAGCATGTAGGTGACTCACCTGCTAGCTTCCTAGGTCCTACAATCACCTCACTTCTTTCACCTAATTTAAGGTTGTGATCACCTCAATTTGACTTAAAACGTACTTATACTCAACTCTCTTCAGCATTAGACATATATATAGCCCTCTAATTTGAGATTGAAGTAGTTTTAAAAATTGGTGCTAATTTAAAAATCTATATCACATTTTATTTTCATAGTACTAGTGCTATAATATTTGGGGTGTTACATATTCACTCTTATTCTTCACTCAAACTCTAAAATTCAAATCCTAAAACTCTCTCTATAAGTCTTACGATTGAAGATTCAACTTGGAAATTTGAGGAAGGCTTTCTTCTCTAATCGATCTCTTCTACTTCTTCTAAGTTATGTAAGGTATTTCGGATTGATTCATGTTTCCTTTCAATCATAAAGACCCGAGACTCTTTTACACTTGATTTTATGAAATTGAGCTTACATTAATTATGGGTTTTTTAAGATTATTATTTGTTCAATTCAATTGAGGTATGAGCTATGTATTATTGTTTATTATTTTAAAGTGGTTCAAGCTCTAATATATTATATTTTATGAATATTATAATGATTTAAATATGCATTGTCCCTTGAATGTTTGACTTAAGCATGGGTAATCTAAATTGTGATTTGAAATATAAATTTACTTATTGATTTACTTGGATTTCATATCGTATTGATGATTTAAGATTGAATCTCTATTGTCAATGATGTCCTCTCACATTGAATTTTCTTGCATTATTTCACTCTTGAATTGCATGGTTTTACATTAACATTACACACCCTCTAAGTATTTAATAAAATGTTCGATTATGGTTTCCTGAGAAATTGAAGGTCCAATGTATGTCTTATGAGTTGAGTAACTATATGATGATGAAATGATAATGAAATAATTATTAAATGATGATGGAATGATGATTAAATTGATATATGATGATTATATGATGATGAAAGAAATATGTGAATATGATGATTATATGATGATGAGAGGATTGTATGGCTAAAATGACTATATGATAATTGGAGGAATGTGCATACCTATATTATACTATTTGTATCGTGTTGGGGATGAACAAGCCTAGCTCGGGGGTTGTAGGCCGGGATAACCTATTGAGGGTTTGGTACCTCGATCGCCTAACTTGGAGGGTGGTAGGTCCAGGTAACCATGTTGGGGTTTGGTACCCATCAACCCATTAGGAGGTTTGTACTCCATCAACCTCATGAATGGGTTTGTACCTTATGCGCCTCTTGAAGGAGGTGGTAGACCTTGGATTGCACTAAGAATGGTCACTCCCCACACATGTGTTATCTTCTATGAAAGTATGATGTACTTCAAACATTATTCATACATGTCATATTGATATATGCTAATCATTGCCTATGATTATGCATTTTGATTATGAACTTATCTCTTGTTGTATTGTATCCTACATACTTAGTACATTCAAACATACTAATGCATAATCTATGCCTGCATGATGTCACCATGTAGGAACCGATGTACCACTTGAGCATCCTCCTCCACGTGTCTAGTCGACTTCGCTCAAGTATGTTGGTGAGTCTTCCATTCTAGGGAAATTATTTTTGATCTCTTGCCTTGTATTAAGACTTTCTCTCTTTGACTAATGTACTGACTATGAAGGTGCGCCCAGTTGATTTGTCTTAGCCTCTGCTCTTATCTTATATAGTAGAGGTGTTGTTGAACATGTTATGTATCTATATTAGAAACTTTGACTCCTATTGACTCTTGATATTGATGCTATAAAGCTATACCTTAAGCCCGCTTATCCCAATTTACTACTTCTTGTTATGTTTTACTGCTTCTATGACTAAGGATGTATAATGATATGTTAAGAGGCTTGCTTGGGTTGACAGGCGTCGTGTCACGTCTAGGCCCTAGGCTTGGGTCATGACAAAACTCTAAGTCTAAGGTATATGGGTCTTCATCCATGGGTCCTTTCACCCAATGAGCTCTAAAGCTTTTTTTATCAAATTTCTTGATTCTAATGACTAATTCCTTATGGGTATTTTCTATTATCACTCCATTACATGAAAAATGTAGAAAATTTATTGATTCTTGATTAATTGATGCATGGACTCCTACTAATGATTGAGATTATGATATGTTTATCACATTAAAGCTTTGTAAGCTATGGCATCCTGAACCAATCTACAATATTAAGAATTTTTGAATGTTTTTCATGACACCCAAATTGGGATAATTCAAGTATGTTGTTTGGTTATTTGAATGACTTCTTAAATGAGTTTAATTTACCCTGCTCATGTTCCTTATTGTCGAATTCTATGACTTTAAGCTTAAATACATGTATCCAACATGTTTTGACTAAGTTATGCGGCAAATCTCTTATGTGATAAAGGCTTATGGTAGCACATGCTATTTATGGATGTTGTCGATGTTGAAGGACAATTGAGATGGTATGAGTTCATGAGAATGTTATAAATGTTATGAATGATATGAAACCCTTTATTTGATATTATGATATGATAGTTTGATAAGCTAGTTCATGAATGTTATGGAGGATGAGATATATCAAGTATTATGTGAAATTCATTGAAATATTATGAAAGCTACATGTTATAGTAAAGCCTCCTTATGATTTTATGTTATACAATTTGAGTATATCATGATTAACCTCATGTTTGTATTTCCAATCGGACTAGTCTTATGAAATTTAGCATAAATGAATAAAAGAAATGTGAGTCCCCACCTAGTTATGATTATAAGACTATGATGATCCATTAGTAGAGGGATACGATGATGATGCTAGCTGATAGTAGAGGCTTAGCCAAGATTATGATACTAGCCGATAGAAGATGCTTAGCCAAGGTATAGGAGCTATCCTTATGATGATGATTAATATTTAAAATATTTATTGGATGGGTTAGTAGAATTCCCCTCCATTGTTTTACAAGGCTTATGGGATGGGTTAGTAGAATACCTCTCCACTAATGAATTTCATGATTCCTCCCTATGATTATTTCGTGAGAGTTTACTTATCATCGAGTGGACCTTGGGATAGATACGGAAGCTCCCTGTTAAAAGTGGTGAGAGACTATTAGTAGAATCCTATTGTCCCATAACTATGTGCCGCTATAGGAAATACGAATCACCTACTAGTAGAGGTTGATTTGTAGACCAACCGATAGTAAAGGTTGGTCAATAGTAAAGCTTTTGTGGATCCACTTAGGCATCTTAGGAGGTCACCTTAGCAAGTGACTTCTCCCTTTACTCTTATGTAGGGAACATATTAGGACTCCATGGCTTAGTTCACATGCTTTATGTTGGTTAAAGGTTGCTCTCATACGTGTTTAAGTTCTCCTTATGGTTCTAAGTTGTCCCTCTTATGATGATTAAACGGTTCCTTTATGTTATGTCCAAAGGTGATTTAAAGTCCCTATGATTCTTTATTTCACAAATTCAAATGGTATTTTCCCCTAAAGGTACATGATGATTTCTACAAGTGTGTAAGGTGTTCTCCATTATGATTGTCAATGTTCCTTGCATAATAAAATTGTTTTTAATGTAAAGTGATGTATTTTTCACCCAAGAATATTAATACTTTAGTTATGTATGACACCTTGTATTTCTTACTATCTTTTATGAACTCCCCAAAGCTTTATGGTATATGTCATTCTTGATCTATGGTTTCCCTTATATATGCTCATGTCCCCAAGATATTCTCTTATGATGATTTATGATGGATCTTTATTATTATGACCTACGCAATATTCCTTGCCTTCTAGTGAAAGGTATATAGACGAGCTACTCATGCAACTTTATTATGCTTTTTTATGAGTTATGCAATATGATTACCTCCACGTTTGTTTTATCTTAAGCATTGATCATGCATAGCATATTGAGCTTACGTCTTTGATTATGTTTATGTATTTCGATTACTACAGCCTACTTCATTTGTTGCATTGCACCTCATATACTTAGTATATTTTAATTACTAATGCATACTCTATACCTACATGATTTCAACATGTAGGGTCAGGCGCTCATTGATATCCTCCATGTGGTTAGCTTTGGATCATTGAAAGAAGAGAGTTGGTGAGAGGGACAATACTTGGTTTCTATCTTACTTATGCTGAGACTTTATTCCACTTTACTTTTCTATCTTACTTATGCTAAGACTTTATTCCACTTTATTCTCTAGTTTGAGGGTGATCCTTGAACATGTCTTGGCCTCCGTCCTATTCATGCTTAGAGATGTTGTTTGATACTATGCTATGTATCTATAATTTGATATTGGGATTTTATAGAGACTTATCCCTTAGACCCTATATGTCACGTCTAGGCCCTAATCTTGGGTTGTGACAATATTGATCCCTGTGGGATTCGACCCTGACCTCTAAAGTTAGGTTATTATGCTAATGACGACTGCCCCTACTTCTTTTGAGTAGCTAGGTTGACTAACATCACCTGGTCTCGTAGGTGGAGGCCTTGAGGAACCAAAATTGGTCTAAGTCGGGGTTCATCCCACGAAGGGTTCTATATCTCATAAGTCTATATATGATTTGTCTACATGTTTATAGATTAGAAGCTACAAATCTAGTAGCTCAAGTTTTCTGACACCTTGACCCACAAGGCAAGATATGACCCATAAGTCATTCCAGGCCCATATAAGAAGTTTCATGGATGACTCTGACGGTTTTAAATGAAGGGTGTTTTTGACTTTTCTAATCCATCTAAGTATTAAACTACAATGTTTTGGCTACCCTAACTGACTTAACCTCTATAAAGTCTTATTCCTAACTCATTTAAGGCTTTTAATTCCCAAAATTTCTCTTAATAGTCTCAATAATTTTCTCTCTAAGTCAAGGATTCCATGGAAGCAAAAGCTTGAAGATTGACCAAAGTTTTTCATACTTTCCTCCCTAATTCTAAGGATTGTACTTGAGGTATGTAGGGTTGCATTCACGCCTTAGTTTTATCCATGAAACCCAATGCAAAACCTTTATTTTTTATCAAAATTCAGGATCGTTTCTTAGGGTCTTTGAAGCTATGATTCCTAATGCATGGATTATGATTTCTATATGATAATTATGACTAATTCTACATGAATTATGATGAATTACATGATCTATAAAATTTTCAATCAAAAGTATGTGATTTCAAAGTATGCATGATTAGGGCTTAATGATTTAATGTAAGTTCCCTTGTTAATGATCTAATTTGACTTTAATTGTTTATTTTGTTTATAAAGCCGCCTCAATTTCATAATTTTGACTCAAATGCCCATGGACCCACACTTAGCCCTAGACTCTTTGATAAAGCTATGGATTTCTATGATTATGACTTCAAGTATGAAAAGTATGTTTTAAATGATTATGATACTATGACAATGATGATGTTATGAAAGTTATGATAATTCTATAATAAGGAGAGCAATGAAAACCCTAATATTTGTGATGATATTAAGGTGGGAATGTCTACCCGCATTATGATAAAAGCAAGTAGATAGACTATTCTTATGACATAATATTTCATAAAAGTTATGATGATTATTTATGAAGCATGAAAGCATGATTTTAATGAAGTAAGAACTATGTTAAAAGCTATGTGTATGCATGATTTATGTCTTCTATGAGATATGACTTAGCACTGAGTGGACTTATGTAAGGGGGAATATCTCCAAGGGTCCTTATATAAATCCTCAAGTCCCATAACTATATGCCACTACAGGAATAATGTTCATGTTTTATTCCTTAAAGTTGTGCTATTGGATCCAATTATCTTAAATGATGAACACTCACCGTGCTAGGATAGAGCCTAAAGGGTGGGGTCAAATGATGGTTCTCACCGTGCTAAAATAGAGCCGATATGGTGAGGATCAAGTTTACCTTAGCAAAGCAGACTCTTTTTAGCTTGATGTAAAATGAACATCAGGATTCCATGTAATAACCTACTTGGTCTTATATATCAATTATGGTTCTATTCTAATATGTATACTAAGGTTAAGAATGGATTTATGATGATTTTTCTCATGATTTTCAAATTGCATGCTAATACATATCGTGTCCCTCTCCCATTGATTATGAGTTATACATATTAAGATTATTATGATGTTCTTTGATTCATGGCATACCTACATACTCAGTATATTCTATGTGCTAACACATACTTTCTAACTACATGATCTAACAATGTAGGGATGAACGACAAGGAGATTATTCCATATTGAAGCTAGAATTTGGATTCCTTAGTTTGAAGAATTATTGGTGAGTTACCATGCTTCAAGAATAAGCCATTGTGATGTTATCTATTTCTTTTATATGGTGACTTTATCATTTACTTTTGATGTACATCTTGAGGGTGAGCTAGTGAGCTATGTGTTGGACACCGCCATACTTTTTGATGTAGATACATGTATTGGGCAAATGGACATGATGTACTTTCATACTCTTTCTTATATAGGCATTTTTGTTTCCTTAATATCTTGTGTATGCTTATTTTACCTTATATATACTTATGATATGAATATGAGGCTTGGATACGATGCCTTAGAGTGTCGCACTCGCCATGTCATGGCTAGGCCATAGGTGTGGGTCATGATAAAAGTAATATTAGAGAACAAGGTTTGGAAGTATCCTAGGGAATCCAATATGCCACATCGAGTAAAGTTGTATTCATTGGTATAAAGCGCAACACATCTATGAATAGGAGGCTATAAGATATCTTTGGATAACTTCACTTCTTTTGAGCTCTATGTCATGCCTTTGAAGCTTTTGTATCCTAATGTTTTTCCCTTGGTGTTTTCAGAAATGGCTTTACGATGTGCTCCATTGCCAAGGGGAAATGATTCTAATGCGGACCAAGCTCCTCAAGTGGTCCAAGTGCCTAATGATAAGTTCAGAGTGGTGATCACTATGCTGGCTCAAGTTGTTGCTTCTCTAAAGACTCCTACTCTAGCCTAAGGGATTTTTCTAGGATGAATGCCTTAGAGTTTCATGGTTCTAATTGTTGCTCAAATCGTACCTATCACTTTGAGGATAAAGCGATCATCAATAGGAAAAAAAACTAATTGAGGTTAGGATCGAATCCCAAGGGAATATGGGGCTTTACTACTTTGACTCACCAATAATTAATTCAAATATCAAACAACTCAATACTCAAGGAAGGGGATTTTGCAATAATCGATGGAAAATTAAAATAAACTATTAAAATGGAGAGACAATCAAATTGGAGCACAACTTGGAAAATTGTGTTCCCCATGATTCACTAACTTAAATACCCCAGATGACACAACCTAAATTGAGAAATTGCATGAGGGACAGTAACTTAGGTTTTCCACCCCTTGGGCAAATGTGAAGGTCGAATTTCACTATGGCGCTTCACTGACAACAATAGTGTGCAAAACTAACTGATACCCATTATCCCAGTCAACCTCTTCTTTGTTGGGTTTGGTTGATTAGATGAAGACACATCAATCTAATTTTGTTATCCATTTTCTTTTCCTATTCATCACTACCTTGATCAGGATCATCACACTAGGTGGGGTTTAATATTGTTCACCATTAAAAAACAAGCAAGATGATGGATAATACATGCAAATACCCAACTCGAGAGTGCAAATAATCTGGGTTTTCTAAGCTAGCTACTTATGGTTCCCACAAACCCAAGTTGTGGGTTTAGCCACTCATGTCTTGGGCAAACAAATCAACAATAAATAGAAAAGACATGAAATATTTCTTACCCAAGAAGATTTAAGAACAATGAAACCCACTTTACACATAGAATCAAACTCTTGAATAATGAACCACAAGTGAATCTAATCTCCAAATTTGAGTCTCTAGAGATAAATCCTCAAAATCTCTCTAAATTCAGTGTGCAATATTGAAAAATCCATGAAAGCTAGCCTAAAACTCTAAAATAAACTATTTATAATTTTTATAAAAAGGTCCTTAAAATAACTAAAACATTTGGTCAGCGTCAACAATGGCACACAGTTACGACTTGTAAGATGCCCTATAAGTCATAATCGGGCTTTCATGGTCAGCACTTGCCATTTTGGACTTTACTACTATGATCCACCTCTATGAGTTGTAGTTTGGTGTATGATTTATAGTGCCTTCTTATAGTCCACACTTGCATTTCTTAGTCCAATTTGGAGCAACATTGTTGATTGTTACGCGGCCTCCCATTATGAGTCATAGAAGGGAGTATGACTCGTACCTTGAGCTCGTATAACTGAACTTCAAATTTTCAGATTTTGTATGACTGAAAAGTCGTATAGCTTGGGCTATAACTCATAGTGGCATCCATAAGTACTAAAAATCAGCAAAATCTACAACTTTTCAAGCCAACCTTTATTTTCTACAAAAACAAACACAAAAACACATAAAAACTATAAAAAGTCGCATTGAAAGCACACAAAATCTCAGGATTTAGGCATCAAATGAGTTGCATTTTGATATCAAATCAACACCCTCAACTTAGAATTGTTGTCTGTCCTCAAGCGATGACTCAATCTAGATAGATAATAAAGCAATACATAGCAATTAACTCAATGGCATATACCATACTCAAATTCAACTCAGGTACTCAAAAAGGCTTTTTCAAAATAAGATCATGTACCTAATTTGCAAACCATAACATATTGATACATTTGACAATCCTACTATGACAAGTTAAGGAGTATCAACAATTCATACTTACTGAACAAGTCAAATTCTAACCATGCAATGCAAATGCCCTCACAGAACAGAAGTCCCTTTTTAACAATCAATATGCTTTCAAAAGTTGATTAAGAGATTGTGCAAACATACTCACTCTCACAAATGAGATTCATGCATGATGACCAATACCATAGGCTTTCCCATATACTCATAACCCAAATTATTGACCAATTGAATTAGGATCACTTTAGGAATTTATAGTCTTGTAGCGTAGGCTCATGGAGCTTTGGTATGGCATTTTGGATAATTAGTGACTAAGGGCCAACCTTGAACCACGTTTTTCAACACTTTAACCTTAATAACTAAACCATTCTCAACTTGTTCTCCCTTTTGTTCATTTTTAAGCTTTTCCATGTATTTTCTCTTCATTTTTAGCTTGTATCTTATTTTCAAACTCATTATGATTCTTCAACTCAATCTAAATCATATTTTTCTCCTTTTCCCTTACCCGATACATGACTTTCTACTCTTTCGTTTATTTCCAACTCACCACCTCATTTTGTTATTATACCATAACATAGGCCACCTTCAACTTATGCTTTTAGCCTGTGGTGAAGTACACAATATCCAATCCCCAAACCAGGGCCACTTTTGGTAGCTACCCTCAACTTAGGTTTTTTGTCTCAATCAAGGTTCATAATGTTCAATTATGGGCAAACGGTATTAAGAAAGAAAAAGGTACATGCAGGGCTCAAACATTTGGAGCAAAGGATAAACTCTTTCTTTTGGTTGGTAATTTTAGGCAAAAGTGGACTAAATCTATGAACAAGGGCCTAAGATCCCTTCTTAATCTAAATAATCTCCAGTCCAACTCAAAGTAATAGGGCAAGTTCTAAATCAATACACAATGCATGAATACAACAAAATTAGCTCACACGCACATGGCATTGCACACGTAGACAACAAAGACTCATAGATCATACTTCAAGCATCAACTTGCCTTTACTTAATCAGAACAAACATTGTCAAACCATTCAAACATGTATGACTGCAAAATAACTAGTATTTAACAAAAATTTTCATGGGTACCAATTTATCAAAATATTTCATAACTCATCAAAATAATGTACCTACCAAAAGTTTAACTACATGTACTGCAAATATTATCTACAACTCTTAAAACATGCCATCTCAATAGAAAATAAAATATCCACGAGGCAACAGAACACAAGCAAGAATACATTGGGATCAAAAATTGGGATAGCTATAGACTAAAAGTTATACAGACTTCACCCTGGTCCATAGCTACAGACACCCCACTAAAAATAATGCACGTTGTCCACAATGTACAGTACAAAACAAAATAAGCGTAGGGATCAAAAAAATCAAAAATATCATGGTACCTAAGCACTGGTATCTAGCGGCCTCTGATCATCGCCCTCTTGTGGGGAAGTCTGTGTTGTAGTCATACTGGATGAGCCAATATGCAACACTCGATCATGCTCTTGGCCTCTCCACAGCTCCTCTTTGTCACTCGATATCCTTAAGGATAGACTAAGCTCATCCTCTGCCACCTTTTCATCAATCTCGAAGCTCTTCTATCGCACCTTCTACTCTATTGTATCATCCTCCTCGATGGGTCTATTTCTAGGAGCACATGGTAGGGGATCCTCTAACTTAAACATATCAAATAGCAACTCATCTACCAGTGCAGGTTCAGGAACTATAATCGATGCTGCTAATGATGTGATCAAATCAGCCTTAAACTTCGTCAACTCATCATGAAAGGCTGACAGGTCTGCTAGCCGGGCCTTAACTAGTCTCTTCTATACTCGCTCCTCGAAGGCATCAATGTAAGCATGCACTGTAGCAATATGTTGTTCAACTGTAGATATGGTAAATACCTTATCTCGAGTCTCTGACTCCTCAATGATTTGTCGAATCTAAGGCCTAATCTACCGTATAAGCTGATACAACTGAGCCTCAGCCAGTTATAATCTCCCCACTATAGCCTGAAAAGCAACAGCAGCCAAAATATCTGCGAAAGAAATCTGTGATGTATACGACTCTGGTGCAGGTGCAGCTATAATAGGACCTATCTTAATGTCAATTGTTGTAGGCTATTATGGTCTCTTATCAGCAGTAGCAGCTGGAGTAGTAGTCCCAGCAGCCGTTGAACCTTCAGCCTATGGCTCTAGCATAATTGTCTTGGCCATGGAACGCTATGCCCGCTGAAGCACCATGGGGTTCTCATCAATCTTTATTCGTCTAGGATCAATAGTGTGGAGGGCCACGACCATGGGATCAATCGAAGTGATACCTCTACCTTTGCCTCCATGAAAGGTCTATAGATCAGTAATGGGAATAGCATACACGTGGTCCTCCTAAGTGCCGACTTATGTATCTACTCTACTACAAGTCATGCCCAATCAGTGTCGTAGCCAGCTAAGATGTTGGCTACCAGAACAGTTCTTTTTGACATAAGAACATTATTCATGAAAGTGGATTAGATACGATACCAAACAATAGCGGACCAAAACTTAAAGGAGAGGAAGGACATTACTATCGACTCTGAATGTGTCATGACTCATATAGGCTCTAGGCAACACTCAGCGATCTGACTAGCAACCCATCTCAAAAGCTCAGTTCTCTGGTCCTCATTCTTGGAAATAATAGCTTGTCTAATCTACCTAATCTATTGATCAAACTCAACTGTAGATTGTTGTGCTCTACATGTGGGACCAAACTGTATGCTATGAATCATCTCCTTAGATATGTCGACCTGCTGGCCTCTAAACAACTCCACTGACAATCTGGGCTGCTTGAGAGGTTTTTCCACATAGGAAGACCCTAAAGAATTGTCGCTGCATAAGCTACATAAAATTACTGCACTATGAGAAGGGAGTAGTTGGCCAGCTTATCAGTCAACCATCAAAACCATGTCATCTCATATCATGCTCTAATCCAGGGACATGGCTAAGTCTTGTGTCAATCAGCTGGGGCTCCTCATAAAATGATCGAACTGGCTTCCCTTGCCCCTTTGGCTATAACCCCTTATCATGTATCTGCTTCATCCCCTGTACACCCCATCGATGATACTGAGGATCCATAGGAGAGATCGGTGGGGCAATCAAGGACTGGGCATCTCGTTTGTCCTGAGGTGCCTCCTTTGAGTCAGACTCACATGTGTGAGGGAGTCATCTGTGGCATGATACTATCACACCCATCACCATGTCCCTCCTCATCAAACTGAGAGTACCAACTTCCTGCCCCTGGGTCTGAGCAGCTCATGTAGTAACAGCCTTGGTCTGAGGCACCTATGCCTCTAGCCCAATATGGGCATTGTGGACCTTGTTATATCCACCTGGACCCTCATTATCAGACTCCTCGTACATAATCTTGTATTAAAAGAAATGATTATTGCACATCTATTTTTGGGGGCCATGGTATCTGAACACAGAAAACATCATTAGCCCCAAAACACTCAACAAAAGAAAAGCAAAATATAGGAAAAAACAAAAGAAAAATGTGCAGGATTAAATTGCAGATGGCAAATATGAGACCCTGGTATGACTCATAGTTAGGACTATGAGTCTTACTATGGCTTCGTAACTCAATGGTGGATAATAATTTAAACACTGAAATTAGGTACGAGATGCAATTGCAACTTGTAGGATTGACTACAGGTCATAGATAGGTCTCGTACGGGGTTTCAGAATACCAAATTATCAAAGATTCAAATCCATGATACCCCATGAAGGTTCATAGATAGACCTAAAACTAGTATTTGGGTCTCATATGATGACTCTTTAGGAATCTTAAGTCACTGTTGCTCCCTACGAGAGGCAACTATGACCCATAGAGTCCTTTAAGAGTCGTAAGAGGCTCTCGTAGCATGAATCATCAGATACTTGAGATCCCATTATAACACCATATGGACCTTACGAATAATACCAAACTAATCCTAAGATCATCGAAGCAATATCATTTTATTCACAAATCAAGCACAAAACAACTCGAACCCTAAATCATAGTGTCACAGTAAAAAGCTACCCCAACAACATGGATTTATCAATCAACATGCATTCAAGTCCATTTCCCTTAAGCTCATTAAAGAATAAACTCATATAAGCTCATTCAAGAATAAACTCATATAATCATTCCCCCAATCACATAAAGCGATTATTCAAACGCATGCATAAAGATCTATGGAATTGATTCATAAGTGCAGTAAGAATTTATCAACCCAAAAATTTCAATAACATCACCCTAGCCAACCCATTATCATGCCACCATGGTTTTGCAACTCAACACACAATTACAAACCAAAACTATTCAATCAATCAACAATAACCAACATAGCATGATTATCCAATTATAATAATAAGGGCAAATCCTTCAACTAGGGTTAAACACTACTCATTTTGTTCAGAAGCCTAGTTTCCTTTCAATACCACCAAACCATAAACAATACTCTTGGTAATAATTTAACCACAAACTCACTCAAAAAAATTCAACCCAAAGTTAATTTTAGGAGTTAAGGTAAACCAAGAGATATACCGTATGTGAGAATGAACTAAAGTGAGAGAACTGAAAAAAATATGACCAAAAACCCTAGTTACCGAAAAAGCCTCGCCGGAACAGTTAGGTACTAGCCAGAGAAGTGAACGGAATAGGAGGAGGCAAAGAATTTGGAGTAAATTGTGGTGATTAGGGTTAAAATTTGGGGTCAAAAATTATTTGACCCCTAATATAAGTTACTAGGTTACTTTAAAAATTTACCTGAGTTGGGTCTACGAACCCCCGACTATGGGTCATAGCTCTATCTATGGCTCGAAGGGCTTAGTCTCATAGGTTACTCAACACTTAGAAAAATTTTGAAATCATACCTATGCATTATGAACCCCATTTATAACTCATAGCTTAGACCACGAGTCATAAAATTGGCTTGTAGTGTGAGTTCCAACTTTATCTGAATCTTGTTACTCTCTATGGGGAAGGAGTATGAGTCGTGGTGTCCACTACGGGTTGTAGGCCTGGTCCTAGAAGCTTCTTCAACTATCATTCTCTACAATTTTACATTTTTCTTCAAAACCTGCAAATTTACCTCAACACAAACCATTATACCAAGATATAACCAATCTAATGTCTAAAAACAAAAATCAACACACCATTCAAATGTTATCTAAAACTTTACAAATTACCAACAAAGTCAAAATCAAATAAAAGCATTAAAACCCCTTGGCTTCCCAAATAGCGCATGATTTAATATCGCGGCACGACTTAGTCATCTTGAGTGATCAAAATTTCTCAACATGTCACACTTCACTTTTGAGTTCATGGTGGTGCTTCATAGACTGGCGAATGTCAAAAATCACTTTCGCATCATTACCCTAAACGTAAGTTGACCCGAATCCATATCCACTAGGGCCCTAGCCAAAAATAGTTTTTCCAAAATAATAGGGACTTTAAAGTCGACCACATTCAAGAATCACAAAATCCGCTAGGATTATGAACTTATCCACTTTAACTATGACATCGTAGAGTATTCCCTCTAGCTTCTTAATTGTCCTACCTACGATTAATAACTTCATTCTTGTCGGAGTAGGTGAACCTAAACCAAGCTTTTTAAACACGACAAAAGGCATCAAATTTACACTTGCTCTCAAATCACACAATGCTTTTGCAAACTCGATATCATCGATGGTACAAGGGATGGTAAATGTACTGGGATCCTCCCTTTTTATACTATAGATTTGGTGGAAATGGCACTACAGTGTTAGAGCTCTTGCGAAAGCTCTTGGATCACCCTACACTTTTTCAACACCAAATCCTTCATATATTTAGCATACCCAGGCATCTTCTCCAATACTTAAATAAGGGGAATATTAATGGATAATTGTTTCAACATGGAGAGGAAGTGTTTGAACTTACCATCTTTCTTCTTTTGCTTGATCCTTTGGGGAAAAGGAGGAGGAGGTCTTGGGATCGACTTGTTCTTTTCTTGCTCCTTTACCACTTTACCTCTCACCCTATTATTGGCCAAACCTTCTCCTTCAACCACAACTTTATCATCAACACTTTTTTCATGAGTTTCATCAACAACCACCAGCATTGGAGGGTCAATCGTACTCTTTCCGTTCTTCTTCATAATCGGCATGCAATGTCCCTTATTCTTAGGGTGTTAAACCATATTGCTAGGCAAAGTACCCTTTGGTCATTGATTCAATTGGAGGGTCACTTAACCAAATTATTATTCGAGTTGCTTGATGGACACCAAATGAGACTCTATCTTTTGGTTGATACTTGAGATATCTGATTTCCTTCCTTTCAAAGTCTCATCTTGGTTTTTGACCCTCTTCAACAACTTATCAAACATCTTTTAAATTCTTGAATTGCTAAAACCTGCATCACGATTATGAGGTGGCACATAAGGACCATTTATATAACAATCTCTTTGCCCCTACTCGGCTTTAGGAACCCTATCTCTCTCAAAATAACCACCATAATTATCTCTATATGCACTCTCTCTGTTGTAGTTTCGACCTTGATTTTCAAAACCTTGACGCAAATAGTTTGGATTGGACCCTTAGGTATTATTCCAAAAACCCACCGCTTGATATCTGTTGTTTAACCACCAAGTCCATACTCGTGCGGAGTTGAGCAAGTTGTTGCATGATCTCATTATTGATTTTTGCTTGCTCAACTAACACTCACCACACATGAGCTCCTGGTAGAAGCTTTCTCCATTTACCTCCATGCTCTATTGGTCTTCATTACTTGCTCTATCATTTTTTCTATCCTAGTGAACGTTGATCTAAAAACATGCCTCCTATGATGGTATCGACACACACTTGACTATTCTCATTAAGAGCTCGATAGAAACTCTCTACTAAGGCATCGTCAATAATTTTATGGTCTGAAACCATTCTCAAGAACTTGGTAAATCTATCCCCTATGTTTTGCTAATAGAATCATCGACAATTGCTCAAAGTTGTTGATTTGATCCTTAAGCTTGAGCTTTTTGGTCCTTGGAAAGTATCTCTCCAAAAAGTCTCTTTGCAATTCTACCCAACTGGTGATTGAGCTCTATGGGAGTTCTGACAACCATATTGTTGCATTATCGATAAGAGATAAGGGTAACACATGTAACCTGACAGCATCCATAGAAAGATTTTGCGTACCCATCACACTCTTACACAAAAGTACCATTATGAAGATGACTGTGAGGTTCCTCCGAAGGTAACCCCGCAAACAAATCACGGTTCTGAAGCATTTGGAGTAATCTACTTGACACCATTAACTTTGTGTTGACCGATGCTGGTGGCAACACTATAGCTCCTGTGATATCCATGACCATGGGATTTAATCGATATTAGTTCCATCCATATCCAATCTCATTTAAATCCCTATGGTGCAGCCTATTTTCCCTTAGTGGTGGATTTTCTTCTCTACCAACATCATCATCATTTCAGTCGATGGCTTCATCAACTACAATATGCACATTTGCTTAGGCTATTCTCTTTGCAACACATTGGATCTCAAGATTAATTGGAGCTAAGGGTCCGCCTTGGCTCCATGTATTGGGCATAGACCTAGTATATCCTGTAAAAGAAACTAAACAACCAAAATAAAAACAAAAGTAAAATAAAAAAGAATTAAGAAATCAATACTTGAATTAACTACTAGTGAAGTCAGATCAAAACATCATTGTATTCCTCGGCAATGGCACCATTATTTTTTATTATCGCTCAAAACGTACCTCTCACTTTGAGGATAAAGTAGTCATCAATAGTAAAAAAACCTAACCAAGGTTAGGGTTGAATCCCAAGGGAATACGTGGCTTTGCCACTTTGATTCACCAACAATCAATTCAAATATCAAACAACTCAATTATCAAGGAAGGGGAGTTTGCAATATCGATGGAAAATTAAACTAAACTACTAAAACAGAGAGACAATCAAATTGGAGAGCAACTTGGGAAATTGTGTTCCCCATAATTCACTAACTTAAATACCTCAAATAACACAATCTAAATCGAGATATTGTATGCAGAACGGTAACTTAGGTTCTTCCAACCCTTGGAAAATGGTGAAGGTCAAATTTCATGATGGTACTTGGCTAGCTACCATAGTGTGACAAACTAATCGTTACCCATTGTCCCAATTAACCTCTACTTGGTCGGGTTTGGTTGATTAGACGAGAACACTTCCATCAAATTTTATCACCCATTTTCTTTTTTCTAGTCATTATTACCTTGATCAGGATCATGAAACTAGGCAGGTTTTAATGTTGGCCACCATTAAACAACAAGCAAAATGAAGGAAAATGAATAATACATGCAAATACCCAACTCAAGAATTGCAAATAATTTGAGTTTCTAAGATAGCTACTCATGGTTCTCACAATCCCATGTTATGGGTTTAGCCACTCATGGCTTGGGAAAATAAATCATCAATAAATACAGAAGACATGAAAGATTTCTTATCCAAGAAGATTTAGGAACAATGAAACCCACTTTTCAATTAGAATTACAAGCTTGAATAATGAAGTTAACCCACAAGTGAATCTAATCTCCAAATTTGAGTCTCCAAAGATAAACCATAAAATATCTCTCTAAAATCTATGTACAATGTTGAGTAATCTATAAAAGTTGCCCTAAAACCCAAAAATATACTATTTATAATATTTATTAAAAAATCCTAAGAATTCTAGGAAAATCTAGTCGGCGTCTACTTTCGAACGCAGTTACGACTCATAGGGTGCCCTAAAAGTGATAATCGGGCTGTCATGATCAACACTTGGCATTTTGCACTTTACTGCTACAATCCACCTCTACAACTCATAGTCTGGTCTACCACTTGTGGTGGCTTCTCATAGTCCACACTTGCATTTCTAAGTCTAATTTTGAGTAACATTGTCGACTACTACAAGGCCTTCCTTTATGAGTCCTAGAAGGGACTGTGACTCATACCTTGAGCTCGTATGGCTAAACTTTAAATTTTTAGATTTTATTTTTGAACATGATTAACTAATACAAGATAGCCTCCACAATTTGTAGTTTGGGCTATGACTCGTAGTGATGTCTGTAAGTCTTAAAAATTAGCAAAATCAGTACCTTTTCCCAGAATCGATCCAACCTATATTTTCTACAAAAATAAACACACAAAAACATAAAAACCATAAAAATCACATTGAGAGCACACAAAATTCCAAGTTTTAGGCATCAAATATGCTGTATTTTGATAGCAGATCAGGTTCAAATGTGGATGAGGATCCCTAAGTGTCATGCCCCAAAGTCCCATTAAGGCGGATCGGCACCCGTTGCTGATAAGGCTCAGGATAACCAACCTATATCTATGCACTTTCTAGACATATTATAAGGAATTTCTACCGTTATTGTCTTTATGCAAGTAAATAGTAATAATTAGCCAAAAGGAAATGCATATGACTAGGCCGTTGGCACCACGATATCTAAGATATAAGACATAAACACACTTTAATTCACATAGTCTACAAAGCCTCTAGATAAGAGAAAGCATCTGACAATGGCCGGGACAAGCCCCGCCTTGACTAATTGTACAATATAAATATATAAGCTCTAGAGACACACAAAGCTCCGAAACAACCTGGAACTTGTAACAGCAACTGGATGTCTTGTACTCTACTAGGGAGATCTACCAGCACCTGTACCTACAGCATGAAATGCAGATCCCCCATAAGGGACGTTAGTATAAAATAATATACTTAATATGTAAGGCCAGAAATACTGTATATGAAGTAACAACTCAAATGGAACTATGCACTGGTGTAGGATAAGAGACCACCTTTGATTATACTTTAAGATTATGTACTTTATGTTCTTTATATTACTTTATGTTTATTGTATAATTTGTGCACAACTGTAATACAAATGACTAACTAATTAGTGGTGAATCTATATTAGTATCGTCCCTGGCTAGGTTTTTCCTTAATCCCTCGGGCTACCACCCATGATAGGATCGTCCCTGGTTAGGTGATGCTTCCATCCGTCGGGCTACCACCCATTAATAGATAATATACTTTATCTTTCAATTACCATTGAGATTATTCTTTTGGTGGTCATAATATTTGACCTATAGGATAGTAGGTGTAACATGTGACGCGTAAATAATCATTTAAGTCAATATAACAATGAAAAGAGTAGGTTACACAAATAATGAAATGCATACGGAATGAAACAACTCGTGAATTTTATTTAGCAACAAGAACCCATATAACCTTGTATTCATGTATGTATGCATATTTGAAGGTCATTATATATAGCAGCATGTGAATATATGAAAGAGTGGAGACACGTTTAATAGTTGTGTCGGAGTTTGGTAAATGCCTTTATATACCAAGAAGGGATCTATGTTTCATGCCGAACGATAAAAATCAAGTAGCCTAACATACCTTATTGTATGACCTCATTACTATCTTGGAGTTGCTGCATTTTCCCTCAAATATTTATTTATAGTATATTAGGCAATAAAACTTGTATTATCAGTGATGAAACACTTCTTGGCAGCCCAATTCCATAAAAGCTAACATTTGGGTAGCAAACTTTTAATTAGTGACGCAAAGGCATTTCTTCAACCTTTTCACTTATAATCGGATTTTCTAACAACAATTCCTATGTACATGTCATATACATCTTATTTTAGACTCTTAATAGTCTTATAACAGCCCACAAGACACAATACATAATAATTCTTCACAATATAAAACAAGCAACACAACTTTACATCCTCTCTCCATACTTCGATGTTAACAATCCTGAATCTATTTCAACTTTATCTAAATTGTTTCCAACATTTTTTACCATATAAACCCAGTATTAAGATAGTCCAAAAATAGTCCCAAAGTAGGGAAAGTTCATGGAACAACATATTACAATTCTACACAACCTACAAATGGATAGCATAACATTATGTCCCTTTGCCCCATTTGGATGTCGACAATTTCAACTTGTTCCAACTTTAACCAAACTGTCCTAAACACATCCATACATCAAAAAAGCCTTAAATTAGTCTTATAATAATGCCAAAGTAGTCATGAAGGACATAAGGTAATAGCTTTCTATCCAAAAGCTCACAAGTTCATATTATGAACACAATTGTGATATGCTATAAGGATTCACATTTGTGGACTGTTAAAGTAGTGAAGCAACTCAATTAGATGACTAACAAACTATACCTTGTTTAAAATATGTCTTAATTCATAATTTAGCCAACCAATAAAACAATCTTCTTTGAACAACAAGAAACATTCACAACAATACTTAGGACACAAGTCGTCCAGAATTTCCAGCACACCATACTAGCGTATATTTCTTATTTTTCATGAAGAAACCACAATAAATACACAATTATAATTTCTTACCTTTGCCTTCAAGATTCAGGTTTTCCTTCAAGAGGCTTAGAGGATTGTATTTGCAGTTTGGTAAAGTGAAATAGGTAAATGACAAGAGCCTTTAGGAAAGTTGAAAAATTGTTCAAGTGGAATGACTTTAAGGGCTACTTTGATCCATTTTTAAAGATTATTTTTTGCCAAATTTCTCTTTATCATTTGACCAGATAATTCCACCTATCAATACGACTTGTGAAGCAGCATCTTATCCCTTAGACTTAGGCCTAATGGGTCTCCAACTTTATGGGCCTTTTGCTGTTCATTCTTTTCCTTTCCCTTTAATTATTTTGGGCAAAATTTTCAAATGAATTGGGATGGGCTTGGTCCAGTTTTCTATGCTTCCTAAACTGAAAATTTTAGTACATTTATGATTTCAAAACATGGGCTAAATTTACCACCTTAACATGAACTTTATTCATAATCGAACTTGGACATATTTGACGTCGGGCCTCATCTCCGTTTAGCTAGCAAATTTAAGCTAAGAAAGTAGGTGAATCACCAACTAGCTTATTAAGTCCTACAATTACCTCAACTCTCTCACTTTGTTTAGGGTTGTGGTCTCCTAATTTAGCACAAAACATGTATACAATCGACCTCTTAAGCATTAGACGCACATATCGCCCATTAACATGAGATTCAAGCACTTTTAAAAATTGGCGCTAATTTAACCAAACCATATCATGTTTCATTTACATAGCATTAGTACATGTAAAATGTGGGGTGCTATATCCTCCCCACCCAGGAACATTCATCCTCGAATGTTGGCACAATTGGATAGCTTAACCATGTATAAACCTTTATTTACACAATCCTTTAACAACACACTAAGTTTTCAATAACACGTACCTATTAAGGCCCCCAATTCTAGATGTTGGACTTCCTCTTTAGCTTCAAATAAGAAAGGGTATTTTGATTTCATCACGTCCTCGGCCTCCTATGTTATCTCTTCTGCTTGCTGGTTTCTCTAAAGTACTTTTACTGAAGCTATTTCTTTATTGCTTAGCTTCTTAACTTGACGATCTAGAATAGTAATAGGTACCTCTTCATAGGTGAGATCTTCTATAACTTGCACATCCTCAATAGGAGTGATACGGGATGGGTCACCCAAGCATTTTCGAAGCATAGAGTCATGAAAAACTAGATGAACCATTGAAAGCTCTTGGGGTAACTGTAGTTCATATGCATCCTGCCCGAACTTCTTAGTAATTTCATATGGCCCTATGTAACATGGGTTCAGTTTTTCTTTCTTACCAAATCTCATAACCCTTTTCATTGGAGACACCTTTAAAAATACCTAATCTCTTACTGAGAATTCAAGTCCTCTTCTTCTAGCATCTGCATATGATTTGTGATGACTTTGGTCTATTTTTAGCTGCTATTGTATCATCTTAACTTTTTCCATGGCTTGTTGTACTAGATCTGGCCTAAGCAAGGTGGTTTCACGAACTTCAAACCATCCAATTGGTGACCTATATTTCCTTCCATACAAAGCTTCATAA